>JABBOT010000047.1:0-226786 GCA_016165875.1 Acanthopleura granulata
ACAGAGGAGTTATGGAGTGTGGCCACCTACCCCAGTCAGCGGCAGTTTCTCACCTCTTCCTATCAGACTTTGTTCACCATTGTCCCCTGTCTTGTTGCCAGGGTCATACAGAGGAGGTGTGGGGTCTGTCCACCCACCCCAGTCAGCAGCAGTTTCTCACCTGTCCCTTTCAATTTTCTTTCACCATTGTCCCCTCTCTTGTTTCCAGGGTCACACAGAGGAGTTGTGGGGTCTGTCAGCAGCAGTTTCTAACCTGTTCCTTTCACACCTCTTTCACCATTGTCCCCTCTCTTGTTTCCAGGGTCATACAGAGGAGTTGTGGGGTCTGTCAGCAGCAGTTTCTCACCTGTTCCTATCACACCTCTTTCACCATTGTCCCCTCTCTTGTTTCCAGGGTCACACAGAGGAGTTGTGGGGTCTGTCAGCAGCAGTTTCTCACCTGTTCCTTTCATACCTCTTTCACCATTGTCCCCTCTTTTGTTGCCAGGGTCATACAGAGGAGTTGTGGGGTCTGGCCACCCACCCCAGCCAGCAGCAGTTTCTCACCTGTTCCTATGACAAACACCTGTACTTATGGGATGCCCTCTCTCACACCATTGTCTGGAGCAAGGCTTTGGAGGTGAGTTTTGCTTGATCTGTGAAGAAGGAAATGCTGGTGTGGTTACTCTATAGTTATAGTTTTTATCCGATGTGAAATTAAGATGGTGGTTGTAAGGTGAAACAAACACGTCATCATAACAGTGATAAGTGTGATCAAGCTGCATTGGCTAAATGTATGGGAGGTGCTGCTTTATGATGACTTGTTGTCAGTGGACTCCTATGTGAATACCTTTATGGAGGTGACAATACGCCGTCTTCAGTGACGATGTTGTTGTTTGTGCAGGGAGCTTTGTTTATCAATGACTAATCACCTTCCATCAATATTGCACACAAGTCACACATGAGAAAGGATGTCAGGGACTTCAGGCCTGGTCTCCTCAGCCCATAAATCTTGCCACCATTATGTAGAAATGCTTGAGTATGACATCAAGCAACAATTGTGTAAATATAGAAAAGTTAGTGTTCTATGGGGCACTGAAACAACATGAGAGTAGCAGAAAGGAAAATGGCATTGGTCCCAAGTTTTGGTGATTTCATGGCCCTGCAACTATATTCTACAGTCATCATCATCTATTTTCAGATCTAACTTATTCAAGGAATATGCTAAGCGTAGATTAAATTGCATTAGAAAATGCAGTCTTGTCTTACCTGGATCAGTTGATGGAATGTAGTCAGTTCTGGTATTAGATAGGACTAAATTCTTGTGCCCTAGGACGGAGTCGGACAGAGGATTTTTTTTTTTTTTTAAATTAACCCAAATTCAAGGCAGATAACTTTAACCAAATTTTGAGGGGAAGTAACTTCCTTGTGTGACCTATCATTGCTGCCAGAAGTCTGGTTATGATCAAGTTATCGGTTTGATTGAACAGTGATGTGCTATTAAAGTCAAGCTATTAAAGTCAAACTAAAACATTTTAACTTCATTACACCCAGTAAATATTCAATTGGCGTCTTGACTGCGAAGAGAAAGGGACACAAATAGACTTCACTCAGTAAAGGTTGTGACCACTGTACACCATCCAACTGTCAAGTGTTTGTGGCCTACTGGCTTTTCTACCGAGTTTTGTTAGCAAAATTTTGAAGAAAAATGAAGATAAAAGAAGCCTGTTACCATCAGTTTTATTGGTGATTGTTAGTTTGAATAAATGATAGTCTCAATCATTTGAAACCGTGGCCGTAATGTCCTGTTTTTGTTGTTGAACATATGTGTATGAATGCTTTCCAGCCAGTAAATCCACTAAATTGTAAACTTTATGATACCCCTCCTGTATTATTTGTGAATTGAATTATTTCAGTGTTAGAAGGATATAGATTTCCATGGATCAAGTAACCATTGTGACAAACTGATCATTTCCGAACTTTAAATGTACAGTACAAGATCGTAACAGAAGTTTTGTCTTTTAATCCTTATCAAAGAACCCCTAACAGAGCCCCCCTTTCCATGAGAGCTTCTGCTATTATGGTTCTCCCATTTAGCCTGTGACCCCCTCCTGACCCCCTTCTTCTGGTAAACAAAAAGTACCTATTGGTGATTTTCCCACTGAATACTTTGATCAAAAATGTATTATTTCACTGATACATTGTTGTGGTGTGGAAACACTGGAGATTAGGGTCACTTTAAAAAAAACAGATGCATTCCAGTATGGTAGGAGAGGTAATATGGAAGAAGCATGCTGAAAAATTTCACCCTTTAAACTTTATGCAATGTGACATGGTCCTGGTTCTCCTGTTCCTGATGTAAGTGTTTTAATATAGGTAATACAGCTACATGAGCCAAGGCCTACATGGGGGCCTATAATCAACATAACCATGCCTGTGCAATGTACTTGTACGGGGAATACACTTCACATGCTTGTATTGTATTGAGGATTGTATTTTTCAGCTGAAAAGGACAAATTCTAGAGCAAAAATATTTATTGAACATGTGTTACATCCTAATTTATAACATTATTACACCAAGACTATATATACCAAAAGGTGGTCCCAAATACCCACTATACAAAAATTATTTTCAATTGTCTTTTTCTCCTTAAAGAAAACTTGAAAAAAATATTCAAGATCACACTTACAACTAACTTTTCACACTCTTTCATCAGAACTTTATGCAATTGTTATGTTTTCCTCAACTTGAAGGAAGAATCCTCTCTTACAAACACTGCTAAATAAACATATTGTTAAATTTATGACACATTTATTCAATCACAAGTAATTCAACAGAACAGATTTCACAGTGCAGATGAAGTCAAACTTCACAAAGCCATCAGTTCGATAGGATTTTCGTTAAATTAGCAACGCCCACATTGATTTCTTTCAGTGAAAGCAAAAGGATAAAGAGCTATCTGTCACTCATTAACATGTTAGACAAATGTTTATTTCATATAATATGAAGGAGTTAAACGTACCTTCATGATTATCTGAAGTGTTTTGCTTTGCATCTTTTTATCTTCATATTGAAAATATATCCTCTTTTAGGCTCAGTGTTTACATGGCGTGAAACTTTATGGAATACAGTATATCCGTCTTTATTAGTTTTAGGCTCTTTAACCATTTCATCTAAAGTATGTGACAAAGCTTATTTTATTTACTTCTTGCATTAATAAATTAATGTGTCATCTGTACATAACATTTCTATTCTGGGTTCAGTTAGCTAAAATATGAAATCTGCAATCTTGTTGCTTCCTTGTTGTAAGGTAATGAACATATTACTGGTATTCCAGGTCTTTGATGTGACTATTAGGAGTCTAAAACCTTGGGCACTTAATCCTCTGAGATCACCCTGCTACATCGTGACGTGTTTCTGATGTGATTAAATAAATCTTTGAGCTCAAAGCAAAGCTCAGTGTTAAGAATAAAATAATCAGTGGAGGTCTGGACTTCTGTCACAAGAAGATGCCACTTGTTCTGTAGTTCCACTACTGCAGAGTACATGTATTTCTGCTAAGTCCTTACTTGATGGGTCCTGCATTATGTCCTCTCCCCCACCTCCCCAGCCGATGAAAAGATAGAGGAAAAAAAATTAAAAAAGAAAAAAAATTCCTACCTACCTACCTACCTACCCATTGTTTTTTTTTTTTTTTTCAGAAGTGTTACTCAAAATCAATAGTTTTTTGTGAATGGCCGTAGCATGCTTGTAGAGGTCTTGTATACCACTCATATAGCGGTTGTATACTGCCAGTAGAGAGTTCCTGGTCACCTGCAGGGTCAGTGAACAGTCCACCCTGACAGACCACACGCCTGACTGAGTGTTGTTTAGGCCTACACACTGACTGTGAACAGTTGACGGCAGGAAAACTAGTTCAGTTTTATTTGCCATGAGTTTTTCAAAGACCAAGTGGATTAAAATATATGTTAGGTGTGATTCTGGTTGGAAAGTGACTATCTTCTTGCATTATGTTGTGGTTTACTGAGTCCATGAGCGTTTTGTAACGGATCACGTAGACTGTTAAAACTAACACATTCTATATCTCTCATAAATAGTTAAAAAGTGGACATATAGTATTTGGTTTCTTCCGTAGAAGGTTTCCTAGTTGTTGGAATCCTTGGTCAGTGAAAAATAATCTGGCAGTGAGAAATTTAGAAAACCCAACTGACACTTGCAACAACAACAAGAATGCGGCATTCCCGGAACAAGATTTTCAAATGCAAAAGGAGTTGAAAAAAAGATAATCACTTGTAGGGCGTACATAGCAAAGCCATTTTTAAGAAAGAACTGATTCTTTCAGACAGTTTTCTCAGAATAAAAATGTTTCCCATTTGCATAAATATTACATTTTGTTTGAGTTGTAAAGATTTCTTGACTTATCAGGTATCTTTTATATTTCCTCTTAAGACACATGAACATCTGACTTTATATTGTATGCGTGGAATTTATTCCAGTCTTTTAATTTGTGTTTAACCACAGGCCTAAATGAATGAAGTTAAAATTGTAAACATATTTACTCATTTCCTCCCACAATAATACTGGCCAACGTAGTATGAGTGAAATATTCTTGAATAACCTATGGCATTAAACACCAATCAAGTTAATAAATCGTATTTTAAATACTGACATGGATGTGTATAAACCTACGTGGAGCTTATGTTAGTTGTAATAGATATACCCTTTTGAGTTTTTGTTTGGCTAGAACTGTAGTTGTCTGGTGGTAGTTTATTTAGGTGAGAAATATAATGGGGTCAGGCAGTAAACAACACAGCAGATTATTGAAGGCTTTTAAAGTATATTTACTCACATATGTATTTAAAGTGTCATGCAGAGAAGTGTATCTCAGAAGACCTTATGTATTCTTGGCGTCCAGCTGGAACAAATGACCAAGAACAAGGGGCATTTTGTATTGGTGTAGGTAAATGTTATTAACAAGTATCAGACATTATTTGCAGGCACGCCTTGTGTAATTTTGAAAAGCATAAACAAAATGAATAAATTAATATCCCAAAACTGCTGGGGCTGAATTATCTATTTCTGCATACATCAGCCCTACAGTGAGTGCTAGTGCTGTCGTCCATTTTGTATAATCTTGAAACTTTGTAAAACCACCAGTCAAACTGTAGCACGTGCTTTACACAAGTCGCATTGGTCTGTGAACTTCATGCGAAGATTTGACGAGTTTTAATTGTATCATTTCTTTAAGTTTCTATATAAACACATAAGAGAATTACTGTGCCGATTTTGGACACGCTGACAGCAAAGTTATACGCCAGATCATGTTAATGATTTTGTTGTGCTCATGAAAGTTATACTGTCAAGTAAAATTTCCACTTGTCACAGCCACATGTAATATGTTTACAAATACATGTGCCCATGGCAGAGTGTTGGTCTGCAAACAAGTATACATGTATGTAACCAACAGTGACTGAAACTACATTCACACCTTCCAACTGTAATCTTACACCTCAGCAGGATTATCCTGCACACAGAGACCAATAGAGGGCTTGTCTACCACCAGTAGAGTGGTACTACTGCTCTAGGAGATCGCTGCTGGCGGTTTACAACAGACTTTTAGTCTGGGCTGTACTGTATGACAAAGGTGACACTAAACTCACATTGGGCAAGGAAGGACCATAAAACTAAGGCCAGAGTTGGCACTGTATAGACTTAAACTCAGATGACCTAGTTCAGAGTTGACACTAGATAAGCCTAAACACACTAGGCCACTAGACACTAGGTCTGAGGCCAGAGTGGCACTGTATAGGACTAAACTCACATCTCAGGTGAGAGTTGACACAAGAGAAGACTGTGTTCATGAGTCAGAGTTGGTGGTAGGTAAGCCTGAACTCACTGGTCGGAGGCTAAAGTTGGCACTAGGTAATACTATATTCATAGGTCCTAGACCAGAGTTGGCACCAAATAAGACTGAACTCTCAGCCTGTGTCATCATAGCTCAGTTGTAGAAGGTTCTGTTTGTGTTGTAGGACCCAGCTCATTGCTGCTGTTTCCAGCCTAATGGTAATCTGGCCGTAGTGGGCTGCCAGTCTGGCAAGTGGAAGGTTGTCGACTTGACTTCCAGAGACGTAGTCGCAGCTCATAGTGATGGGGCAGAGCAGATAGAATGTGTCCAGTACTCCCCAGGTAATGTCCACAGATAATGTATCCAGTACTCCCAATGTAATATCCACAGATAATGTGTCCAGTACTCTTCAGGTAATGTAAACATATACTGTATACAGTATTCCCCAGGTATTGCCCACAGATAATGTGTCCACTACTTCCTAGGTAATGTCCACAGATAATGTGCCCAGTACTCCCCAGGTAATGTCCACACATACTGTATCCAGTACTCCCTAGGTATTGGTCACAGATAACGTGTCCAGTACTCTTCAGGTAATGTCCAGAGATAATGTGTCCAGTACTCTTCAGGTAATGTACACAGATGTGTGCAGTACTCCTCAGGTAATGTCCACAGATATTGTTCCCGATACTCCCCAGGTGATATCCACAGATAATGTGTCTCGTACTTCCCTGGTAATGCGCACAGATAGTGTGTCGAGTAGTTTACAGGTAACATTCACTCAACAGATGTTAAAGTACAAGTAACAAGTAAATATATATATATATTTTCCAGATGGTCAGTTGTTGGCTCTCGGTTCCCGTGACAACATGGTGTACATATATGAAGTGAGCGAGGATGGACTGAAATATTCCAAGAGAGGACGCTGCTCTGTAAGTTATGTCAGAGTTGTCCCCTTGCAGTGTTTTCCGTGCGTGTGTAAATGTAATATTACATGAGGTCCATGGTCACAGGTTTTTGATCGCAATACAGTCAGGTACTAATACATATGATAATGAAGAAAGTAGCCATATATATACACATGTTATATATATTTCAGAAGTTTACAAGTGCTCAGCATTTGCGCTTTTTTGATGTTGGTATGAAAGTGTAATTTGAGTGCATTTATCTGCCTGTAGGTCAACTCCTTAAAGGCAATTTTATCTTCATACATGTGGAAGCAGGCTACCTTTATAAAAGGTTGCATCTATCGCAACTGCAGTCAAAGCCCTCATTGCACAAGCAAACAGTGTCTGTTGTCGTGTTAGCATTAGGTCTCTGAATTACGTCCATTGTCGGGGCCCCCGTGGCTCAGTCAGTTAGTGCCCTAATGCAGCACAATGACCGAAGCCTCCCACCAATGCGGTCATTGTGAGTTTAAGCCCAGCTCATGCTGGTTTCCTCTCCGGCCGTATGCAGGAAGGTCTGCCAGTAACCTGCAGATGATTGTGGGTTTCCCACAGGCTCTGCCATATAAGTGAAATATTCTTGAGTACGGCGTAAAGTGCAAATAAATCAAATACGTCCGGTGTCACACAAGAGCAGTTTTAACCTAAAGCAAGATTAGTTTTCGAGGCTTGAACCTATGAGACACGAGACCTCACCTAGTAAGTAGACTGATGCGGTATGTAGGTTATGTCACTACTGGACAACGGAATGTAGAAAACATGACATCAGCCATTGAAATTTGCTGAAATGTCACATGAAATCAGTGTTTTTTCAGCTTAGGAACAATAGCATACATATTCAGCGCTTGTATTTCTTTAAGGGATTTTTTAATTTACTGGGTTTGCCGTATAAACTTATGTCACATTTATTCTGGGCTATCCAAATCAGTTTACAAAATTAAAGGAAGGACTTTAACTGACACGCTCCTTTGGCTTGGAACCTTGCCATTAGCCATTATTAGAGGTCCCACCTAACCACAGCTTGCTCCAACATACACTTGATTTAAATGGGTGAGTGACGTAGATGAGATGTAATTCAGTGGAATTCTTTTGTCACAGTATGGTGTGCCTTCTGTTGTGGCTTCTGTGCTGTGCCCACAAAGTAGAATCAAGGCAATTGTTTCACCTCACTTTTCTCTTACATTCACAGGGTCATTCCAGTTTTGTCACCCACCTGGATTGGTCGGAGAATGGAACGTACCTGATGACAAACTCCGGCGATTACGAGATACTCTTCTGTACGTACATGTACCCGGCGCGTCTGCGCTTAAGTTTGCTCCACCATTCAGGTCACATGTTCAAATCATATTGTCACTGTTTGACAAGTACTTGGTGAGATGTCAGTTACTTTATAGCTGACCATGTTTGCTTGGCTTGCTGAATTACTCTGATTGCCCAGAGTTTTTAGTGTCTCTTGGAACCTCAAGTGACTGTAAAAATTTGCTACGCTTGTTATTCTGAATTACTGTGAATTCCCTTTTTTGTTGGTGTCTCTTGGAAACCTCCGATGACTGTAAAGGGGTGCTACACAGGTCCCGTCGTCCCCACCCCCCCCCTCATTGAAACCTCCACTGACTGTAAAGAGGTGCTACACGGCACAGACTGTGACTGTGAAAAGGTGTTACACTTGTTCTACTGGATTTCTGTGATTGCCCTTATTTATTGGTGTCTCTAGGGACCTCCCCACTTATTTCCCTTAATTACCGTGACTGTCCTTATTTGTTGATGTTGCAAGGGACCTCCATTGACTGCAAAGAGGTCCCTGAAATACTGTGACTTCCCTTCGTTATTGGTGTCTCTAGACCTCCGCGCTTCTCTCCCTGAAGCAGGACCTCTAGTGACTGTAAAGAGGCGTTACACTTGCCCTATTGAAATACTGTGATTTACTTACTTGTTGATATCTCTAGAGACCTACTCTTTTGTCTCCCTCAATTACTGTGACTGCCCTTATTTGTTGGTATCTCTAGAGACTTCCTCTTTTGTCTCCCTCAATTACTGTGACTGCCCTTATTTGTTGATATCTCTAGAGACCTCCTCTTTTGTCTCTCAATTACTGTGACTGCCCTTATTTGTTGGTATTTCTATAGACCTCCTCTTTTGTCTCTCTCAATTACTGTGACTGCCCTTATTTGTTGGTATCTCTTGCGACCTCCTCTATTGTCTCTCTCAATTACTGTGACTGCCCTTATTTGTTGATATCTCTAGCGACCTCCTCTTTTGTCTCTCTCAATGACTGTGACTGCCCTTATTTGTTGGTATTTCTATAGACCTCCTCTTTTGTCTCCCTCAATTACTGTGACTGCCCTTATTTGTTGGTGTTTCTAGGGACCGCCAGTGACTGTAAACAGGTATTGAACCCGTCCTCTGTCAGAGATGAGGTGTGGGCCACCCAGAGCTGTACTCTAGGATTTAATGTGGCAGGTAGGTCCTAAGACAGTAAGTGTAACAGATGAAGTGTTCTGTTGTCAAATTCCCAAACAATTACACTTTCTTTGCTGTGAATTTATTCAGTTACATGATACATGTTGGTTAAGTTTCACTGAGTTAATGTGGGATGTACTGAGCTTCACATGAAGGACAGAATTTGTGTATGGATGTATACGTTGTAAATGAGTGATTCAGCCTCTTTATCTATAAGATTTCATTTGCAGGCATTTGGCCAGAAGGGGCTGATGGCACAGATGTAAATGCCTGTGCTGCTTCCCACAAACGCCATCTGGTGGCCAGTGCCGACGACTACGGAAAAGTCAACTTGTATAAATACCCTTGTTTTCAGCCAAAGGTAACGTCTGTCTGTATCCCTGTCTAAAAGGGACACTTTGTCTATGATTTTCATGTATATGTAATGCGAACAACAGCTCATGTGAGGAGCACTCAAAACTACACATTGTGATGGCACATGGAGCAGGACTACTTGGGATGTCATGACTGCATGACCACGCCAATGTACCATGCTATACCACGCTACATGAACGTCAAATTATCTTTCCTTGCACCATGAGTTGTGTGCCCTTGTAATCAATCTAAAATCTACTTCAGATGAATGTCTACATTCTGTCATCAGAACGATCATGAGGTTTTATTTGGTATAATTAAACAACTGTTGCATGTTACAGAGTGGAACATAGTGATTTTACAGGCCTGAACTGTTGGTGTACAACTCGTTCTGCTTGCTTGTACGTCAACTGTCTCAAGCCCACAAATGATGTTCCACTCTGCAACATGCAATAATTGTGTAATGCTTTTAATCTTGTAGCATTTGAAATTTAAAATTTTCAAAACTGTTGATAGAAGTTGTATTATTGGGACCTGTCAGGGTGACAGGATTAACTGTGTCACTCACACTTCTAGTATAAAGGTTGTCGGGCTGATGGGATAGTATGTGTCACACACTTCTTGTATGGAGGCAGTCGTGCTGATGGGATTACATGCAGCCGTGTCACATATACGTGATGTATGAAGGCTGTCACGCTGATGGGTTTAGCTGTATCATGCACACTTCTAGTATAATGGCTGTCATACTGATGGGATTACATGTAGCTGTGTCATATACACTTTGTGTACAAAGGCAGTCACGCTGATGGGAATAGCTGTGTCACACTCCTAGTATAAATACCACTTTTCTTCTGTAAGAAGCACTCTGTCACGCTAATGGGTTTAGCTGTATCATGCACACTTCTAGTGTAATGGCTGTCATACTGATGGGATTACATGTAGCTGTGTCATATACACTTTGTGTGCGAAGGCAGTCACGCTGATGGGAATAGCTGTGTCACACTCCTAGTATAAATACCACTTTTCTTCTGTAAGAAGCACTCTGTCACGCTGATGGGTTTAGCTGTATCACGCACACTTCTAGTATAATGGCTGTCATACTGATGGGATTACATGTAGCTGTGTCATATACACTTTGTGTACGAAGGCAGTCACGCTGATGGGAATAGCTGTGTCACACTCCTAGTATAAATACCACTTTTCTTCTGTAAGAAGCACGCTGATGGGTTTAGCTGTATCACGCACACTTCTAGTGTAATGGCTGTCATACTGATGGGATTACATGTAGCTGTGTCATATACACTTTGTGTACGAAGGCAGTCACGCTGATGGGAATAGCTGTGTCACACTCCTAGTATAAATACCACTTTTCTTCTGTAAGAAGCACAGTTTTTATGAAGTCTCCTTGTATTTCCAGTCGTCGTGTCACTCCTATCCGGGTCATAGCAGCCATGTGACCAATGTTACGTTCCTGACCGACGATACCAGGCTGATTTCTACGGGAGGGAAGGACACGTCTGTGCTGCAGTGGGAAGTTGTCTGATTGGATCAGCTAACCGTTATGGTCATCATGTTACTGTCTGGGCACACAGGGAGAGCAGCATTGCATTTTTTTGTAATATGACTGGTGCACCTTAACTGTATTGGCACAATTTAAGCTTGAATTCTTTAAAACTAGTAATTATGTTTTAATTTTGCTAGTGGCTTTGGATTTATGTGTTAGCTGTGTACTATAAGATTGATAAAGTGTTCCGTAAGTCACTGAAAATTTCACCATAGCAGTCAGTATTCCATGTCGGCTCCATACAGCAGCTTGTTGTAATTTATTACCTGGCTAGCAGTGGTCAGGCCAGATTATCTCAGAACAACTGACCACCAGAAAATATGAACAGATCATAGATTTCAATATTTATGGATGAATTGTGATTGTGTGTGATTGGGAAAATATTATTCAAGGACAGTTTTTTCTTTGGACGTCTTGTTGCAAAAATTTCCCGAGTGGAAAGGTAATAAAATGAGCTAATGTTTTTTTTGAGCTTATATTTATATACGTTAGCTTCTGTGTTTTTTCTGTTTGAAAATTGAGTTTATTTTTGTCTAATATGTTAGTATTTGTTTTTGATAATATCACTGGTCTAGCAACTATGCTTCATTAGTATTGAAAAAAATCCTTTATATTTGTTTATGTTTTGCTTTCATGTGTACATCTGTTGTTGTCACTCTTGATGCAGCAATTACACATTTTGTTTGGATTGTTTTTTTAGTCATACTTTATTGCTTACCTCAGAGTTACAGAGATAGGATAGAAATTGTGGGGAGGAAGGCAGTGTGAGTGTGCCCTCTACACTCTATAGAACAGAACTGACATGTAGAGGTATGGACATAGGGTAGAAATTGTGGGGAGGAAGGCTGCGTGAGCGTGTGTCCTCTATACCCTATAGAGCAGAAGTTACATGTAGAGATATGGAGACAGTAGAAACTGTGGGTGGAAAGGTTGTGAATGTGTGTCCTTTACACCCTATAGAATAGACGTTACATATAGAGATATGGGGACAGGATAGAAATTGCTCCTCCAACAAGAGGTGCTAGCCTATCAAGACACTCCCCCAACAATACCTATTGACCGCTCACAATGCTCCACCCTCAATATCTAGTCTTTCAAAAGGAGAATACCATTGATAGATAATTGTACTATTGATGGGTGATTCTTATACAAAAATCACACAGTCTAGCAGTGCCTTTCATAATGTTCCTCTCACAACAGCTGCTGGCCTCTCACACTGCTCCTCCCACAATATCCACAGTCCTTGAAGAGGAGGATATCATTGATTGGCAATTGCACTCATGATATATGATTTTAATGCAAAAATCTTTTTGTGTGAATTCATTAATTATTATTATTATCCTCAGTTACGTGTCTGCCCGTCCTTTCAGTTCTGATTGTATAGGTAAGTGTATATTTGCATTTACAATGACCCTTTTCAGAATGCTGCTGTTTGTTGTGTGTAGCAATGTATTGTATCACCGAAACTATACTTTGTTTATTTTCTAATGGTATTATATGTTTGTCACAGTATTTCTGATGTAGCCTATTTTCCAAATTTCTTCCAATTTTGCTTTTTTGCTATTGAGCTAGTTCTATTTACTTTTTGTGTCGGTGTTAGTGTTGATATGGAGCTTATGACTTGTACTTCCTGTATGAATCGTTCAGGATCTATTCACCTGGATATATTTTTATTGTACCGGTAATTGTCAGGCGTGATGATTTCTTGGATTCACCACAAACATATTTACCGTGTAAATGCGGGTTCAGGTTTCAGCAACCCCGGTAAAATGTTGAAATTAAACTCTGATGTGCACATTGACAGCTGTGTGCGGCTTTTCGTCCTCAGAAATTTGTTTGTTGCTTTCTTGTCATATTTGACAGTGATCACAGGGTTTGAATTAGGTTTTACCTGTAATGACCTACCTGCCGAGAGAGTTTCCGCACCTGTCTATTGCTCCTTCCAACGTCTGGCATTATGAAATAAAATTCTGCACCTGTGAGCCTACAATAATTTTTCAGTAAATGTTAATGTATTTTACGCGAACGCACAGCAATGCATTGTATAGTCATGACAATTTCCCAACTCTGACTGGAAGTCGTTGACCAAAGTACAACCAAAAACAATTGGTTCTAAAGGTGATGCACAGATATAACCTTTATGATGTCCAGTTTTGCTACATGTTCTTTTTGGCAAGTATTATAGTGAGGACATGTGAAGTAACAATTCGGTAAAATCAATTTAACATTTAAAAAAAAATGTCATTTTTCCTCCGCGTGGAGAAATATTTTTTGGGGTTTTTGTGAGGGTCATTCGGGCTACACATGCCAGACCTGTCAGTTTGTGAGCATTAAATGATTCAGAGGAAAAATCTTTGTCAATATATATAATATTTAAAAAAGTAAGTGACTTAGCGTCATTTTCACGCTAATAACGCAGTGTTAGAGGTGTGATTGCTTTCGTTTTATTTTTGTGCAGCTCTCGGTCTTCATGGGCACTGCGCCTGTTTGATAGTCGGTCGCCATCTTAAAAGCATTCATCATCGAAGCTAGCTTGTGTGTTAAATCCATCTCATAGATGCCATACTGAATAAATATCGCTTCACTCGCTGAATATAGAGGAACAGTAGTTAATTTGGGTCAATGCTTATTGCGGTATACCCAACCCGATCTCAGATCAACAGATGAGCTAAGACGGGCTTTTATTTGGCCACCATTATCGAGTGGTTATGTCAAGCAACTGTCAAGAAATTTTTCAATGAATTAGAACGAAGATGTCATTTTCTAGAATGATACAGGTCCATGCCCATGTGTACCTGCCATAAACAATACAGATCTAACAGGACGTTAAGGGTTACACGCGTCAGAATTCACCAGTCGGTAATAACGAAAACGGGACACATATAATGTGTCGCATTTCGTAGTCGAAGTAACTTCAGCATTATATAGGCCATGCCATGAGTTGACATTGTCCGACCACATGTAGCCAGAATCCTCCCCAACTAAGGCCACACCAATGAACCGTCACCGCAAACTGGGTACTCTGATGGGTAAGGCATAGCCTGTATTTGACACACAGCACTTGTCAGCTGGAGTTCCCCCCAACTGCGGCCACACCTGAACAGCCTGGTTAGCGTGCTGGGCCAGCGTAATGGCCAAGGAGCCTCACACCAATGCGGTCGCTGTGAGTTTAAGCTCAGGTCATGCTGGCTTACTCTGCGGCCGTGCGACCCGCCCGGATAGCGCAGTTGGTAGAGCGTCCGCTTTCGGACCTGGGTCGGGTCTTTTAAAGACTTTAAAAAATGGTACATCCTGCTTCCTCGCTAGGCGCTCAGCAATAAGAGGATAGAGGGCGGACTGTCAGTATAATGTGACTGAGTGAGAGGGCTTGTTGGGTGTCTCGGCAAGTCGTCTCGGTGAGGCAGCATAAAAGATACGGTGGAAATCCGTCCTGCACCAAGGAGACACCGCCTTCGTATAAGTGAAGAATTCTTGAGTAGGGCATTAAACAATAAGCATTCATTCTTTCACTCTGGCCGTGCGTGGGAAGATCTGCCAGCAACCTGCGGATGGTCGTGGTTTTACCCCTGGCTCTGCCCGGTTTCCTCCTACCATAATGCTGGCCGCCGCCGTATAAGTGAAATGTTGAGAACGGCATAAAACACCAATCAAATAAATATTTGACACACATCAATTGTCGGCTGGAGTTCTTCCCAACTACGGCTACAGACTTGAACCATCACTGCAATCTAGGTACTCTGATGGGTTAGGCATAGCCTGTATTTGACACACAGCACTTGTCAACTGGAGTTCCCCCCAACTACGGCTACACATGAACAACCTGGTTAACGTGCTGGGGCAACGTAATGGCAAAGGAGCCTCACACAGTTCGGTCGCTGTGAGTTTAAGTCCAGCTCATGCTAGCTTCCTGTCTGCTCGAACGTGGAAAGGTATACTATACCATCAGCGTGCGAATGGTCGTGAGTTTCCTCCAAGCTCAGGCCTGTTTCTTTCCACAATTAATGATGGCCACCGTCTTATAAGCGAAATATTCATTGAGTATTGAGTACGACGTAAAACACCAATCAAATTAATAAATAAATGGAAAGTCACGGCAGTCTGGGTAGTGTGTATGCATGCGTAGGTATTACGTCGTACATAACGATTTTATACAATAACAATCAGTCCTGTGACGTCCAAGATTCATTACAATGCATATACATGAATACTTCATCTTCCTATCGCAGAGCGAGTCCATGCCGCCAAAGTACGGCCGCCACTGGAACATCATACCGAAGACACCAGACATTACACCTCACCCAGTTACATTATACCAACACCGTGCTCAACAGTTCTGTGTTCGCGTTCTAACGTGTCCGTGCTTACATGTGGAGAATATCTTTTATACTGTCTGAACTTTGAAATACGCCCTTTCCTTTACTCTGTTTAACTATATAGGCTCACTTATGTGGTATTCATCACTCAAAAGGAAGGCAAGAAAAAATCAGAAGCTTCATACAAATTTTCTGTATGAATTTTATGCCGTCTTTCCTTCGCGTCATGTTCAAACATCAGAATAGTTCGTATTAGAAATCGGCAAATAAGTTTACAGTCGTCCATGTGCGCCTATATTTTCCCTTCCTTGTGTAAAGATCAAAGAAAATAATACACAAACTCATATGCAAGTGTTGTGAGTGGAGTTATTCCATGTGTGCGTAGATACTGTGCATGCATCTATGCATTTATAACGACTTCCTATATTTGTCTGGGGCCAACTACTCCAGGTGTAAGTTACGGCCTGAACTCCGGGCCAGGCCGAGCAGGTAATGTTGAGGAATGTCTGCATACTGGATTTATCACACATGAGCGTTCATGGAGGTAACTGATGGACATGGCCGGGGAGTTCACGGTGATTTCGGGGGGAAGAGCCAGCACCTATAACGCCACCAGCCCTGTGTGGAAAATCGTTATCGATGCACGATATCTGTGTGTAGTGCATATTTTCTAAGACAACAGTGTATGTGCACATGAATTATCTTGAAAATCTCCGTGGTATATATAATTAGATTAGCCCGTGTTATGGAGAGGACTTACTATAAAGCCATCCCTCGGGAGAGCAAAGGTTGTCCCTCATTGTTGCGTATGAAACGTGAGATATATCATACACATTATATATATATGTGCAAGTGTTACTGTAAATACATGTATTTGACTTTACGGGTGTAATACTGCCGTTTGAGAATTTAGATTACATATAAACGCATTAATATACACATACATGATCACAAAGTATGGTAGCTATAAGTACATGTATAGACCTATCCCTATCACTAAGCCATCACCATTTGTCATCGCCAAGAAATTGTTAATTGTGACGGGTCGTCTCCATTTCTCTTCACCAAATATTGATGATGTCAGCAGCCGATCACCAGTTATTGGTGATGGGCCATCACCACTTTTCTGGCTGTGTAGGCTCACACTAACATTTAGGAACACCACACCATCTGGGCCTACCGCGCTCTGTCGACCCACCGCGTCATCCAGATCCAACACAATCCAGGTCCACCCCGCCATCTAGGTCCACCGCGCTGTGTAGGCCCACTCCACCATCTAAGTCCTCTGCGCCATCTAGGCCCACTGTGACATCTATGCCCAACGCGCCATCTAGACCATCCGCGCCATCAAGGCCCACCCCACCATTTAGGTCCGCGATATAGGCCCACTACGATATGTAGGCCCACCTCGCCGTTAAGGCCCACCGGACTGTCTAGGTTCGCCACCCCATCTAGGTTCACTGCGCCATCTTGGTCCACCGCGCAGTCTAAGGGCCCACAGTGATATGTAGGCCACCTAAGTCCACCGTAACATCGATATGCTCGCTGCGCGGCCTAGATCTACCCCTATGGAGTTTAATATAAGGAAATGATTTGACAGTTTGCAGGACAGCCTTTGGCTTGCTGTAAAACCCTAATGATGTATGAATCACGTCCGTCACTGCTGCTCGTTGTCACGTGCTTTTCTCCCTCTAAGGCGATAGCAGACCCACACACTGACAAGCAAATGTCACCGATTTTGTTCCTGTGTGACAATTCCCTTGTTATCAGAGCGTTACATCCATCTCTAACTGCCCGGTTGAATATAGCGAGTAGATATCTGGGTCAGGGCTAAACCCGGCAGTTCTAAGATGGATGCTAAGACGAACCAGGTGAGTCCAGGTGCACACATAACAGTAGCCGGAGAGACACAATATGGACAAGTCAGCTTTCGGCATGTGAAACTATCACTTATAGTTATCATTTATGGTTTATTTGACATGCTTTTCAGAGGGAACCCCAGAGAGCCGTGGCTGTCACCGATGCTGGAGATCCTGCCCGAGAGCGGCCAGACATGTATGTAATCAAAATATTACCACTTTTCCTATCGTTACTGTGAGTGTGTGTCACGATTAGTGGGATCATATCTGATGTCACAAAGATGTCACAATCAGTGAGGTCATGTCTGATGTCATGCAGGAGTGACAATCGGTGAGGCCATGTCTCATGTCACCAGAGGTGTGACAATCAGTGAGATCATGTCTCATGTCACCAGAGGTGTGCCAATGTCATGTGGTAATCAGTGAGATCATATCTGATATCATCAAAGGTGCCAGCATCAGTGAGGTCATCTCTGATGTCAAACAGGTGCCACAATCAGTGAGGTCATGTCTGATGTCAAACAAGTGCCATTTTCAATGAGGTCATGTCACCAGAGGTGTGATGTCAAACAGGTGCCACAATCAGTGAGTTAACGTCTGATGTCAAACGGGTATCACAATCAGTGAGGTCATGTCTGATGTCAAACAGGTGCCACTTTCAGTGAGGTCATGTCTGATGTCATACATGTACCACAACCAGTCAGGTCATGTCTGATGTCATATAGGTGCCACAATTAGTGAGGTCATGTGTCATGTCATGCAGGTGCGACAATCAGTGATGTCATGCCTGATATCATAAAGGTGTGAAAATCAGTGAGGTCATGTCCCATGTCACCCGAGATGTGATAATCAATGAAATCATGTCTGGTACCACCAGAGATATGATAGTCAGTGAAATCATGTCCGATGTTGTACAGCTGCCACAATCCACGAGATCAAGTTTGATGTCAAACACGAGCCACAACCAGTGAGATCATGTCTGATGTCATACAGATGCCATAATCAGTGAGGACATGTCTGATGTCAAACAGGTGCCACAACCTGTTACCAGAGACGAGACTAATCATTGAGATCATATCTGATGTTACAAAGGTGCCACAATCAGTGAGGTCATATCTGATGTCATCGGAGGTGCCACGATCAGTGACATCATGTCTGATGTCACAAAGGTGCCACAATTAGTGCGGTCATATGATGTCATACAGGAGTGACAATCAGCGAGGTCATGTCTGATATCACCAGAGGTGCCACAATCAGTGAGATCATGTCTGATGTCACCAGAGATGTGACAATCCATGAGGTCATTATATCATTCCCTTGAGTAAACCTCGCAGCCCTTGCCGTACATTGTATCATTCTCTTGAATACTCTTTCTCAGACTTTGCCACACATTGTGCGATTGTGTTTAGTGCATCCCGCAGTCTATACCCAGCATTATGCCATTCCCGTGAGTTCACATCGCGGTCTTTGCCCACCATTATCCCATTCCCGTGAGTACACCCACCGGTATTTCCCGCGCAGTGTGTCATTCTCTTGAGTACACACCACAGACACAGTTACGACCTGATACATATTAAATATAGAAATCGGTCGCCTTTGTGACAGCATCACTTTGAGGGCGACATCTGTCTCCATGTTTTAGTCTTCTGCAGAGGAAGGTTGTGCCATCAAGGAAAAAATGTGAGTGAAATTTAAATTTGCTGCTATTTCAAGTAAATATTGAGCCCTGCGACTGTGCGCACTGGATAGTTATCACAGTCAAATGTATAACAAAATCAAATAATATTTCTGTATCTCTTTTAAAATGACTTTTCTACGTGTCTTATCCATTTCTTAAATTGGTGTCATTGTGCTCTTGGAGTGCATTGGATCAAATCTAGCTGCACGCTTGGAGACCGTGTCCCATTGCATCCCTGTAAAATTTTTGCCCTGCATTTAATAACAATTATGTAAAGTCAGGGGATTTTATTTTAATTTGTTGCATTTCTTTCTTGATAGAACGATACGACACAAAAAATTAAGTCCACAGCCTCCGACAGAAGATAACATGAAAAGAGCGCTTGCTCCTATTGTTTAGGGTTGTCAGTCAACACGAGAAACTTCAGCACAGAGGGGAAGTACAAATTCAACACTTGTACACTATCTGGCTAAACCAGAAAGTTTGAAAGAGTGAACATTCGTTTTTCTCTGTTCTATGCTACTCTACGTATATTCAGTGATCCGGAGGAAGGTGAAACAGAGGGATATCTGCTAAAAATATTCCAAAAAAAGCTAAGATTCGTGGGTGAAGAAAACAAGCATGCTGCTGAAGTCTAATCATGTTACCATTGTTGCTCACCAAATCATACTATCTCATTCGGATTCATAATTCTGACTACCCATACCATACAGGGCTATATTTCGATTGGTTGCTCTCCATTTTCAGGTGTAGCCTGATTGCTCGGCCTTATGTTACGCCACAAGAGCCTGTGTGTCCGAAAACCTGAAACTACAAGTCTCAATCGAGCTACAAATACCACATGGAGGTAAAATTTCTAGACAAACATCCAACGAAAACACCGCAAGCTACACATGTTTATTCTGTTTCCCCGTAAAAGACAATATTAATGATATCAAATTAACGATATTGTGTACAACATACCCTTGAGTACACCTCATTATACATTATATCATTCCCTTTTGTTCATCTCCACGGTCTTTGCCATACATTATATAATTCCAGTGAGTAATCCTACCATTCCACAGTCTGTTCTACTTCATGTCATTCCCTTTTATAGACCTCCACAGTCTTTGCCATAGATTATATGATTCCAGTGAGTAGGCCTACCACTTCACAGTGTTTGTGCTAGATTATATCACTCCCTTTTGTACACTTCCACGGCCTTTGCCATAGATTATATGATTCCAGTGAGTACATGTCCGCAGTCTTTCTTCTACATTATATGATTCCAGTGACTACAATACCGCAGTTTTTACCTACATCATATGATTCCCTTGTGTTCACGTCAGCAGTCTTTTTCCAGCATTAGACGATTCTCGTGAGTACATATGTACACAGCCTTTGTCCAGCATTATATGATTCCCTTGTGTACACCTCCGCAGTCTTTTCCCAGCATTATATGAGTCTTCTGAGTACGTATGTGTGCAATCTTCCCAGCATTCTATAGTTCTCGTGAGTACATACATCTTTTTCCAGCATTCTGTGGTTCTCTTGAGTCTGCAGTGTTTTTCCAACATTATATGATGCCCTCTAGTACAATTCCGGAGATTTTGTTCAGCGTTACATGACTCCGTTATATACACCTCCGCAGTCTTTGCCGTACATTATATGTTTCCCTTGAGTACCACTCCGCAGTTTTTGCCCAGCATTATATGAATGCCTTGAATACCACTCGGCAGTCTTTTCCAGCATTACATGACTCCGTTGTATACACCTCCGCAGTCCTTCCCGTACATTATATGTTTCCCTTCAGTAGCACTCCGCAGTCTTTTCCCTACATTATATGTTTCCCTTGACTGCCTCTCCGCAGTTTTTGCCCAGAATTATATGAATCCCTTGAGTACCACTCGGCAGTCTTTTCCAGCATTACATGACTCCGTTTTATACACCCCTGCAGTCTTTGCCCTACATTATGTGTTTCCCTTTTTATTTATACCTCATCAGTCTTTGCCCAACGTTATATTATTCCGCTTAGGAACCTGCACACCAAAACAACAATATTAGATGCAATTTGTGAGAAGGATATGAAGAATTCCATAGCTCTCGTGAGAACATATATCTGCAATCTTTTTCCAGCATTCTGCCGTTCTCTTGAGTACCTATGTCCGCAGTGTTTTTCCAGCATTATATGGTTCTCGTGAGTGCACGTTCGCACTCTTTGCCCAGCATGATATGATTCTCCTGGGTACAGCTCCCCAGTCTTTGTCCTACACTATATGATTATTTTGAGTACTTGTCCTCAGGCTTTTCCCAGCATTATGTGATTTCTTTCAGTATACGTCCACAGTTCTGGTCAGCATTATATGATGCCTTCTAGTACAATTCCGTAGACTTTGTTCAGCATTTCATGACTCCGTTGTACTTAGCTCCGCAGTCTTTGCCCTATGTTATATGTTTCCCTTGAATACCACTCCGCAGTTATTGCCCAGCATTATACGAATCCCTTGAGTACCACACGGCAGCAGTTACTTTCAGCATTACATGACTCCGTTATATACACCTACGCAGTCTTTGCCGTACATTATATGTTTCCCTTGAGTACCACTCCGTAGTCTTCTCCCAGCATTAGATGAATCCCTTGAGTACCACTCCGCAGCTTTTCCAGCATTAAATGATTCCGTTGTATACACCTCCGCAGTCTTTTCCCTACATTATACGTTTCCCTTGAGTACCACCCCGCAGTTTTTGCCTACCATTATATGAATCCCTGGAGTACCGCACGGCAGTCTTTCCAGCATTACATGATTCCGTTTTATACACCCCTGCAGTCTTTGCCCTATATTAAATGTTTACCTTGAATACTACACCGCAGTCTTTGCGGCACATTATATGATTCCCTTGAGTACCACTCCACAGTCTTTGCCCTATATTATATTATATGTTTCCCTTTTCCCTTTGTATACCTCGTCAGTCTTTTCCCAACGTTACATTATTCCGCTGAGTAGCCTGCACCCCAGTGTGTGCGCACAACAAAACAACAATATTAGATGCAATTTGTGAGAAGAATATGACGTGTATTTTTTTTTCAATGTATTATGACTAACTTTTTAGATCTTAACTAATTACACATGTAAATCGTTTTAGATTGTTATGTGTACCTTTCCAATACATTTCCCAATGGTCTGTCATGTACAGGAGACCTCAATATGCTTACAACGCAATGATTTTGCAGTGGGCCGGACTTTACAGACCGAATGGGATTGTTGAAGACAGGAAAACGTCTGGTTGTTTAATGACGTGCTCTGTACATCTCTTACAACTTTCTGCTAAATGTGGTACATGTAATACACCCCACATCTCTTCTGGACCACCTTGTGTCCCTGTCAGCTATAGTACACTCTGCATCTCTTATATTTGTTTATTTATTTGATTGGTGCTTTACTCCGTACTCAAGAATATTTCACTTATACGATACGGCGGCCAGTATTATGGTGGAAAGAAAACGGGCAGAGCCCGCGGGAAAACCACGACCATCTGCAGGCTGCTGGCGGACCTTCCCACGTACGAATGGAGAGAAAGCCAGCATGAGCTGGACTTGAACTCACAGCGACCGTATTCCGCTGCATCAGCGCGCTAACCGACTGAGCCACGGAGGCCATCTCTTATAGGTTTGCACCTAATGTGGTACATCTGGTACACCCTGCATCGCCTATAGGTTTGTACCGAATGTGGTACTTATAGTACACTCTGCATCTCTTGTTGTTTTGTACCTAATATGGTATTTGTAGTACACTATACATCTCTAATGGCTTTTTGGCTAATGTGGTACTTATAGTACACCGTGCATCTCTTCTGGTTTTGTGCCTAATGTAGAACTCATAGTACACCGTCCATCACTTATGGTTTTGTACTTAATGTAGACGTTATAGTACACCGTGTATCTCTCATGGTTTTGTACTTAATGTGGTACTTATAGTACACCGTGTATCTCTTATGGTTTTGTACCTAACGTGGTACTTATAATACACCGTACATATCTTAGGGTTTTGTACCTAATGTGGTACTTATAGTACACCATGCATCTCTTATGGTTTTGTACCTAATGTGGTACTTATAGTACACCTTACATCTCTTATGGTTTTGTACCTAATGTGGTACTTATAGTACAACCTTCATCTCTTGTGGCTTTAACAATCGTCTATATGACCACTGTTCCTTGCTGTCTACTGCAGCCGCACCCCAGGTGCGTCATGTTGCTGGCACTTAGTACGGCAATTTATCATAAGACGTTTATGGGCCTCTTCATCTAAAGAGGAGAAAAGACGAAGTTTATAGCTTAGATCTCATTTTGTGTGCCTATATATTACAATCCTCAGAACATCAAACAGCCTGTTCATATTATGTTTCCAGTTATGTATTTGTGCATGCAAGTCAGATCCAGAAAACCTAGCAGCTGTGGCTGTGGATAAGGAGGGTCAGATATACAGCCCATATAACCAGTGGCTGTAGAGAGTTTTTAGGTCAACAGTGGATGTACTGGGGCATTTGGTTATGTCCAGTCAGCAGTGGCTGTGCAAGGGCAGTCCGCATGACCAGTCAGCAGTGGCTGTACAAGGGCAGTCCGCATGACCAGTCAGCAGTGACTGTACAAGGGCAGTCCGCATGTCCAGTCAGCAGTGACTGCACAAGAGCAATCCGCATGTCAAGTCAACAGGGGCTGTACAAGGGCAGTCCGCATGTCCACTCAGCAGTGGCTGTACAAGGGAAGTCCGCATGTCCATTCAGCAGTGGCTGTACAAGAGCAGTCTCCATGTCCAGTCAGCAGTGGCTGTACAAGGGCAATCCGCATGTCCATTCAGCAGTGGCTGTACAAGGGCAGTCCGCATGTCCATTCAGCAGTGGCTGTACAAGAGCAGTCTCCATGTCCATTCAGCAGTGGCTGTACAAGAGCAGTCTCCATGTCCATTCAGCAGTGGCTATACAAGAGTAGTCGCCATGTCCACTCAGCAGTGGCTATACAAGGGCAGTCCGCATGTCCAGTCACCAGTGGCTGTACAAGAGTAGGCCGCATGTCCATTAAGCAGTGGCTGTACAAGGGGAAGCCGAATGTCCACTCAGCAGTGGTTCTACAGTTGCAGTCCGCATGTCCAGTCAGCAATGGGACAGATGCCCATTGGGTCCAGTCAACAGTGGCTGTACCGGGGCAGATGTCCAGTCCGCATGTCCCGTCAATAATTCCTGCAAATGTCCAGTTCGCATGTCCGTTCAACAGTGGCTGTATGCAGGGGGAGATGTCCAGTTCGCATGTTCGGTCATCAGTGGCTGTACAAGGGCAGATATTCAGTCCACATGTCCGTCATCAGTGGCTGCACATGGGCAGATGTCCAGTTCACATATTCGGTCAACAGTGGCAGTACATGGGCAGATGTCCTGTGCACATGTCCCGTAAACGAGGGCTGTTCAGGGGCAGATTTCCAGTCCTCATGTCCGGTCAAAATGGGCTGTACATGGGCAGATGTCCAGTCCACATGTCCGGCTGTACACGGGGTGATTCCGTATGCCCAGTCAACAGTGACTGGACAGGAGCAGACGTTCTGTGCACATATCCGGTCAAGACTGGCTGTACAGGGGCAGTGCGTACGACCAGTCAGCAGTGGTTGTACAGGGGCAGATCTTCAGTCCGCATGTGTGGCCAGTACTGGCTGTTCCGGGGCAGATGTACAGTGCGTTTAAATAAAGCATAGCAACTTTAGCCTGCAACACCAGCGGAGTGACAGTACAAGACTAGCTGAGGGGCAGTGCAGTACAAGCGTAGTGACAGTATTGTAGGCTTGTTTCCACGCGTGCATCCTGCTGTAGGCATGGTGGAAGGCTAATTTATTACGATACGCACAACCATGCTCTTAACCTACTTGTATCTAGTGGAACCCGTTGTGCAGAGGCCTGTGGGGGTTAGTTTTGCATCATGTCATACCCGCTCACTGGCTCTTTAAGGAGACTTTTATGTCAACGTTTCGCTACTACTGCTCGGCAGAACATATAATTGGCTGTTTGTTGAACTTGGAAGGCATGTCACCCCTGTCATCGACTTCAGGGGGCAAGTTCCAGGTATTATTACCTACTGTTACCATGGACGATCGACGTGTCTACCACAGGTAAGTCATCTGCAGGACGGCGGTATGGATCAAGACTTAACAAGACAATATAATCTATAACCCCTACGAAATACCGGATTTTATATCTGATATTATTTTTCTTTGTCTTTTTGGAAAGGTACATTCATTTCTCACTTATCCTATTACAGGGTTGGCATTAATAAAAATTAGTAATACTTGTTTTGTATTTTTTGCCTTTTCGTACCGATTCCTTGATTTACTGCACGAAGTATATGAAGAAATGTTCTACAAGAAACATTTCTACGATATTGTCATCTAAAACATCACTTACACACTTAAAGTGAAAGACAGCCCATGTCTAAAGTTAAGTTTGCCATAAAGGTTGGAGAATATTATGTTTATTTCGTATATTTTCTAACAGCTAATACGTCAGTGGAAATTGACATTTGACCGTGCTCCGTCGGCTAGGATGAAACAGCCATTCTGTTCGGGCCGTGACGTAACTTCCCAGCACGAAACACTCGTGTCACCGAGACACTAGCAAGGTGCTAGAGTTGTGGTTAAAACTTATGTATATATATAAATTCATAACATAAAATGGTCACGAAACTTACTCCAGCCAGAACACAGGGGTCTTGAAATATTTTGCAGAGTTCTTCACACATGTAGTTGTTTTAATTAAAACACATAACATTAAAACAGTTACCTGTCCCTATTTTATTACATGTGACATTGAGAGTCCACTCAGAAGATTTACGTCACATCTTATAGACAGCTCTCTGATTGGTCAGTCTCATAGGCTTAACAGCATGAGCGCCTCCAGATCCCCAGTCGGCAGGAACATATCCCACACTTCAAACGAAGATAATTCAGAAACGAACTCCTGTAAATTTAAAAAGGCTTTTACATTCAAGAGAGAATTTTGTAATCTTTTTTATGAACAGTATATCAGCCATGAGCTGTCTTTTACTTTAACGCCATTGCTTAAGCGTTTAATTAGCAAGGAAGACTTACTGCCTATAGTATCCAGATTATTAAAGATAATTTATGTTTGGAATTCCTTTTCACTTATTCCTCAGATTTGTATATCGCTCTGAAACGCATTCTATGTCGTAAGCGCATCCTTCATAAAGTACTAGAAACCAGTTCATAGCCAGTTTTGATTTTGAGATAGAATTTCGTTTGCGTGAAAGCCCTTCAATAAACAAGTGGCTGTGTGCATTATTAGTGTTTACAAACCGACGTATCCAGGAATTTTTAAGCATATATAAGCTCTGGTCGGATCTTATGGTCGGAAAGCCGCTATCATGAAAATACGTCATCCCGAACACTGTCCGGTTTCCTCGCACCATAATGCTGGCCGCCGTGGTACAAGTGTAATATTCTTAAGTACGGCCTAACACTCCAGGGAAATAAATAAATAAATAATAATAATCTTTCATTTTTTACGTGACATTTTGTCTGGCTTGTTATCAGATACCAAGGTATAACTTTTTTTAAGGCATTTAGTATGACTAAATTGTGATATTAAAATAAAAACCTGGAACAAATGCAAATGCGTAGCAATGTATTAGTATAGTGTATGCCATATAAAGTTTAACAACCTTAGTATTCCTTTTTATCTGTTTATTTATTCGCAAAGCAGAGATATCATAGTTCAGAGTAAACAATATCGCGAGCCTACACACACACGCACAATTTAAAGCGCAGCCATATTAGCAATTTTAAGCAACCACCCATGAGTTTTTTCTATAACCCAAGAGTTTTAGCTGACTTCCTGCGGCCATTGTTTCGCCTTTTAGACATATGTGCCTGAGGGTGCGAGTGACGCAACATCCACATCGGTTTTCTTGATTAATTTCAGATTAAAAGTTGATTTATAGAGTTACTAAGCACATGAAAAAATTGACCAATACAATATGGAATAGTCTGCAACATTACACACACTGATTCCTTTTACCTAAAGTGAGCGGCATGAATCGATTATACAAACAGATAAATGGATAATTCACCCACGAATGCTTTACAATGTACCGTATACAGTGCGTGGCAAATGTCCGAGATGTGTTTTGCTTGCCCTGACCAGTGGAGGTCTATTCACTGCTGTTATGTATGTCTGAGTTCAGAACATCTTGGGATTGCACAGATAGGCCAGCTAAACTGTCACTATACTTTTGACCTATCAAAGGATACGCCCTCCTGATTGGTTAGGTATAATTCGGCGGTAATAGTACCTCAGTCAGTGCAGCCATCTGGTCCGACAAGCAAGACTTGACAGGCCATGTTATTACAAAGGGAATGATCAATCGAAACAAATGAAGTCGCTAATATCTGCAAAAATCCTATCCAAATATTAAAATAAATGGTGTAGTTGGACTACCATGAATTTTTTGAAAAATTATTCATTAAATTCGTGCATACGCTATAATAAATAAAAGGGTTATGAATGGTTTAATGATATTCTCAACCCGGTCCATTGTATCGCAGATGTGTGGGCAGCCCAGTACAGAGATCACTTGTCAGCTACATCATGTACACTGGTTGGTATCCATGTAACGCGTGGTTTGATCCCTGGGGTGGCATTTGCCATAGTTCTGAAACTGGACAAAAGCTACCCAACAGCCAAGTATGGAAAGGTGGATGTAAAAGGAAAATGTAAATGAAAGTGCGAATGTGTGAGGGTAATTGGGTTAGGCCAGTTTAAACGTGAGGGTGTAGAAAGGAAAGTTCATCTTTGTAAATATTATATGAATACAAAGTTTAAAGTTAAATATGCATGGCTATACTAAACCGGAGCACATGTTCATGGCTGTCAGTTTTTAACTGTGCTCTGGTGGAGTTTTAGGTGTTTGGCAGATATACATCGTTAAATATTATTTCTACATATGGACAAACTGATTGAAGTTACAATAACACAATTTTAAGCGTAATCAGAAACATAGACAACTCTATCTACGCCCCTACGCTGGACGTTGTGAGCATCATCTGCTTTCATGATACATTCACCATATAGAGAAGATAGAAGACTTACAGATCCGTGGCTCGGATGCACTTTGGCAGAAATATGAATGATATTCTCACTTGACTGCATTAATAATATGGCGTATTCAATAAAACCCGAATGTTGTCTTTCCAGGGAGAAATACTATCCTGTAATTCAGGCAGACTGAGTATGTCTGCCAAAATTGTGCATTCATTGTCGGAGCTAATGAAAATTATCTCCCTTGTTTTGTGGGGGCGCGGTAATTTGTAAGCTGTTGATCGGCTTTTTGTTCGACTGAAGACAGTAAACAACACTATTAATTTATTAATTTAACACTATTAACATATTTATACAGCTGGATGATCATGGGTTGAACTGGACGAACTTCAGCCTGCTCAGCTCATACACACAAGAAATGTTCTTTTTTGTCTAGGTGCTGTAACCGTATCAACTCCATCTCGTGGTTTGTCTTCTTCTGTTGTGTGCTGAACTTCCTGGAAGGCTATGCCGTTAATGGGATCACCAACATCAACCTGCCGGCCCTGGAGATACGATTCCAGTTGACGAGCACGCGGTCTGGTCTGATCGCTAGCGCCACCAATATTGGCGCCCTCGTCTGTGTGTTGGTGGTCAGTTACCTGGGGACCAATCGGCATAAGCCCATTTGGACGGCGGCAGGCGCATTGGTCATGGCCGCTGGATCGCTGGTGTTCATGGTACCTCACTGGGCAGCGGGCAACTATCAGTTCCCGGGTAGGATTTGACACATTAAACTTTTCCATAGAACGTGTGACTCATACCACAGGGATTCATTGTCAATGCGCGACTTACATATATGTAGAGTCGTGATTTTAGCATAGCAAAGAGTTATAAATGTTTACACTTCGGTGTAGTACGTCGACTTGATGTCCCAGAGCACTCAATTCCAGGGTTACTTCCTAGAGTATACAGCAAAAGAGATCACTTTAAGGTCCAAAAACCGGGATTCACGTCAGACAATACAAGAGCCATTCGTCTGACTATAGCTCTCCCAATCCATAAAAATACTCCTGGACGACCCCTTGAGTTTCTTGATGCTATAGTTACATGTACTTGGAAACCTACAAAAAGCGAAAAGCACAACCGTAATGTCTTTTTTTTAGTCATTACATTTTTAATTTCATGTTCAACCTCAGACTAAAGAAATTTGAACTTTAAGGAATGTGGCACGTACGTTCATGGAAGGCGGGGGGGGGGTGCTGGGATTAGTACATTACGTGTAAGGGTCGCACAGGGGGTGGGGGGGGGTGTCATCAATTGGTGTACATAGCAAACAAAAATTTGCGATGTGAATGTATAAATAACATACGTGCCATTGCCCCTATTGGTAATATTTCCCATAGATTGTGTATCAATGCCCCGAACAAAGTAGTTGTCCCTAATGGTTGTCAGCGAGTTCGCGCCATCAGTACGTGATCTATGTAGTCAGCCAAAACACTTCAGTCACGGATTATCAGAACTGGACACGGTATCAGACACCACGGATCGCATATACGAAATGTGAGAAAACGAATGTGCTATGACGATTGTCAAAAGCTTTGGAACGAAGTGAACCAGTCTTTACAGAGGTTAGAGGAAAATGGGCTAGCTAGAGAAGTCGCAGCTGCCACCAATTTCTCAAGTCATATGTTACTTTAGTACGTTCAGATCATGAGATGGCTTAAATGGTGAACTCTGTAATAAATCTGCAGCAAACCGATCAAACCTGCCGTTTATTGGTTTAAGCATTGAAATGTCCTGTTGAAAGCTCCTTGGCAAATGGTAGATGTTAAAGTCATTTAATCGCTCGTGTGTTCAAGCCTTTATATAATATTGGCAGCATTCCTCCGTTGCCGTAGTTCTGTAAATTTTGCGAACCTTCATGGTGGTTCAACTTAGGCCTACTACTTACGGGGTGATGGGAGGGTCAAGGCATTTTGTACACGATGCGCACATGGGGAAGGGGGTGTCATAAAGCTAAAATTTGAGAGTACGTACATTATAATTCATATGTCTTGAGAAACACAAGTAACAGATTTGCATTCATTCGTGTACGCCAATACGGTGCACATTTTTTGAAATTCGCAGCCTCAAGCGTTCGTTCTGAGACAATATATGAAGAAATTATTCTGTTCTTTTCTCTATCAATACAATAAATTGACTTGAAAAGGCATGACCTAGTCTAATCTGCTTCCGGTAAACCTCAGTGTCAAACGTTACACCGGGCGGCTTTCCATGGAAGGCTGGACGTTGAAGTATTACTGTTTCAGGAAAGTCGTCTGCAGATGTCCTTTGTGACAACAACAGAAACATTTCCAGCCCTGCAGCGCCGCCTGGTGGTGACTCCCCATATCTGTGGGTGCTGATGTTTGGAAACGCTCTCCACGGTGCTGGCTACACCCCACTCTACACCTTGGCCATAGCTTACATCGAGGAGAACGAAAACTTCCAGCTCGCTGGGTTCCATGTCGGTACGATTTCAGTCTCATGCACTCAGCTGCGTGATGTGTGTAATGAGCGACGCTATATAATGTTTACAGGTATAATGAATAATATTAGAAAATTTGTTGGAGTTATTAATATTTTTGGCGTTTTTACGTTCTATTTATCAGCCTTATGAAACAAATTTTTAAACTCTGACCCTTCCATACTTCAGTTTCCTCCTGTTCTTAATTATTCTTATGTAGAACACAGATGTGACTTGAATCCCCTGTGGACGTTTTACTTTTGTAACAGGCGGTAATATCATCCGTGAACATTTGTGAAGGCTTCACTTTTATTGCAGGACTATTTTACGCCTCGGCAGCAGTCGGAGTGGCGACTGGGTTCCTCTCAGGGGGCCAGTTCCTACAGTATTACGTGGATTTTGACCGGGTCGACACGGACAGGTAATGACGTCATACAATCGCAACAAAAGTTCTGTTTACGGAGATCACATATTATACTGAAAATCACTGTTGGGTTATGTTCGTGTTCTGTGATTTGTTATTCTCAGAAAATAGGCCCTGTTTATGATCCAAGACATGTTATTCACAGAAACTAGGCCATGTTTTTGTTGCATGACTTGTCCATCTGAGAAAATATCCACAAGCTTTGTAAGATAACGCACTTCCTCAGATACTCAGCATGAAGAGGGCCTTGTAAGGTATACAGAACTGTGTCCGTGTAACCCTTTTGTCTGACCTTGTAAGGTATGCAAATCTTTCATTTGTCAGTGTAACCCCTTTGTCTGGCCTTGTAAGGTGTAGAGAACTGTCATTTATCCGTGTAAGCCCTTTGCAGGCCCTTGTAAGGTGTGCAGAACTGTCATTTTTCCATATAACCCTATTGTCGGGCCCTGAAAGGTGTAGACATCTGTAACTTGTTCGTGTAACCCCTTTGTCTGTCCTTGTAAGATGTGAATAACCGCCATTTGTCTGTCATGTCTGTGTAGTCTCTTTGTCTGGCCTTGTAAGATGTGGAGAACTGTTATTTGTCTGTTATGTCTGCGTAATCCCTTCGTATGGCCTTGTAAGATGTGGAAAACTGTTATTCGTCTGTTATGTCTGCGTAATCCCTTTGTCTGGCCTTGTAAGATGTGGAGAACTGCTATTTGTCTGTTATGTCTGTGTAATTCCTTTGTCTGGCATTGTAAGATGTGGAGAACTGCTGTTTGTCTGTTATGTCTGCGTAATCCCTTTGTCTGGCCTTGTAAGATGTGGAGAACTGCTATTTGTCTGTTATGTCTGTGTAATCCCTTTGTCTGGCCTTGTAAGATGTGGAGAACTGCTATTTGTCTGTTATGCCTGTGTAATCCCTTTGTCTGGCCTTGTAAGATGTGGAGAACTGCCATTTGTCTGTTATGTCTGTGTAATCCCTTTGTCTGGCCTTGTAAGATGTGGAGAACTGCTATTTGTCTGTTATGTCTGCGTAATCCCTTTGTCTGGCCTTGTAAGAAGTGGAGAACTGCCATTTGTCTAAAATGTCTGTGTAATCCCTTTATTTGACCTTGTAAGGTGTGCAGAACGGTTATTTGTCTATGTAACCCTAATGTCTATTTGGTTTAGCGTCAACCTTACCCCAGGTGATCAGGGTTACTGGGTGGGTGCCTGGTGGCTTGGTTACATCGTGTCTCTAGCTGGCTTCGTCTTATTTGCTCTACCACTACTTGGGTACCCGAAACACATGAAAGGTTGGTGGACAATGTAAAGGTTTACAAGATATACAGATGTGACACGATTTCAAGTTATTTGGTCAACGAGCAATAGGTCACAAATGCTGTTTGAGAGAACGAACTGAGCATTTGTTTGTAATTTTTCACAATCTATAAATGATTTCATTAAAACTTTGTGAGATTTCTCCACACAATTCATCGCAGATTGTTAAGCTTCTCCGCGGAGAGTGTATGGTGGTGAAAATATTTAGACAAGAACTGGTTCAGATTACAGGATACTGATACTTTATATTTTAAGGTTTCTTAACGGTTTTAAAAGCTTCCCAAACCCAGCACATGATATTGTCAGTAATTTGGGCTGGGGTAACGTGTACCCATTTTGTCAACTGCCATACTGTCGTTGCTGCTCTGATTTTACTTTCCGGGGGGGCTTCCGTGGCTCAGTCGGTTAACGCGCTAGCGCAGCGCAATGGCGGAAGCTTCCCCACCATTGCTGTGAGTTCAAGTCCAGCTCATGGTTGCTTCCTCTCCGACATTACGTGGTTAGGTCTGCCAGCAACCTGCGGATGGTCGCGGGTTTCCAACGGGCTCTTCCCGGTTTCCTTTACAATAATGCTGGCCGCAGTCGTATAAGCGAAATATTCTTGAGTGCGGCGTAAAACACCAATCAATTAAATAAAAAATAAATTTACTTTCCCTGCTTTAGTCTTCTTGAATGAATCTGGACACGAATTAAAGAGAATCTATCTTACTCTGTGTCCCGAAACAACGGGCGATCCCGAGACTTACTATTCACGTGCCTAGTGACACACATGGCTAGGCCCACATTTCCTGATACGTTGGGTTACCTGTGTTTGAAAACAGGTTACAAAGAGAGAGAAATAGACACACCGAGAGACGGATCCGGGGCAGATGGGGTGGCGGGAAGAACCTGCGTCAGTTTTGCCATGGCATTCATACGCCTGGTAAGCTAACCTTGTTGCTCTCTGTAACTGGTAGGCTTTTATAGCAGTTCACTTACTCCAAAAGACTAGCAACATTTAGATCCAGCAGTTCATCAGATGAACGGTATTTCGATGAAGCAGTCCACCGGACAAGCAATTTTTAGATCCAGTAATCCACCAAACTAGCAGCATTGAGATCAACAGTTCACCAGACCAGCAATGTTTATATACAGCAGTCCAGCACACTAGGAATTTTGAGATCTAGCAATCCAACACACTAGCTGTATTCAGATCCTGTAGTTCACCACATTCGCAATGCTGATATCCAGCAGTCCACCACGCCAGAAATATTGAGATGAAGCAGTCCACCAGACCAGCAATATTGAGATGAAGAAGCCCACCAGACCAGCAATATTGAGATGAAGCAGTCCACCAGACCAGCAATATTGAGATGAAGAAGCCCACCAGACCAGCAATATTGAGATGAAGCAGTCCACCAGACCAGCAATATTGAGATGAAGCAGTCCACCAGACCAGCAATATTAAGATGAAGCAGTCCACCAGACCAGCAATATTGAGATGAAGCAGTCCACCACGCCAGCAATATTGAGATGAAGCGGTCCACCAGACCAGCAATATTGAGATGAAGCAGTCCACCAGACCAGCAATATTGAGATGAAGCAGTCCACCAGACCAGCAATATTGAGGTGAAGCAGTCCACCAGACCAGCAATATTGAGATGAAGCTGTCCACCAGACCAGCAATATTGAGGTGAAGCAGTCCACCAGACCAGCAATATTGAGATGAAGCAGCCCTCCAGACCAGCAATTTTCAGATCTTACAGTTCACAATACTGGCAATGTTGAAGTCCAGCTCTATAAATGACCTTTCAGTGATACGAGTTGGTATCGTGCTTGTGATTACTAGTGAAGAGAGCACAAACTCCATATTTTCCTTCAGTTTTCAGATCTCTGAGTTCAAAGTCGTACTAAAGGTCATTCGGTGCAAGTTGACCTTTGACATTCTCTAAAGTGACGTTTCTACCACATAGTGTGGTCTTAAGTTGGTGATTCTTGCTATTAGACCATATACAACATTTTACATGTGGTTTCCATGGTATTGACTCTATGTCAATTAAGTCTGTAATTAGCATTGACTAGTGTTTGTTTTAAGTGGACATTCCACCACAGATTTTTGACCTAAGTTCATGTTTGGCATCACTTTATATAAGCACCGGGTCAAATAAAACTAAATTTGGGGGTATTTAGAAAGGGCCCCACTGTGACATTCCCCACTGGCTGCCCTTAAGACAAGCATTTCCGTAGTCAAGTAGGTTAAGTGAAGCCTACCTAACAGTCAGAGCTTTTGTAGTTCTCATGCCAAATAAGTCTCTACTAGCCCTTTGTCTGTTTCTAAGATGAGCAGTTTATCCCGAGATTTCTGATGTACTCATCAGTATGGATGATGAATATCGTACAAGTGAAAATTCTAGAGACATGTACCCTTTGTTATAGCCCTCTATCCTAGTGTTTGTCCTCATCTTTGTGACTGTCTGCTTTATCATCGTGATGTATCCCCTGTTACAGTTCCGAAACCCGGTGTTTGTCCTTCTCACTCTGGCTGCGTCTTGTGTAGGAATGATAATCAACGGAATAAGTTCGTTCTCGGCCAAGTATCTATACGAGCAGTTTGGAATTCGCTTTGATGTCATTGGGTATATCCTGGGTAAATATCACGAAACGTTATACTTATTGATATGTAACTGAGCTTCCAGCCGAATCTGCCTGGTACCACAGTGGAGCTCCTTCACGATTATTCGCCTCCAAAAAGAGTGTCACTTCCTAAACGCGAATTCAAAGTATCAAAGATAATTATTTCAGTGCTATCACTTAATTTGTAAAGAAGCAGCTCATTCTACGTTTTATATTTATTATACCTTATGGTTCTGAATTCCATTTTTATTACCTAGTTCTGATTTTCAGCAGAGTAGTTTCCTTCGCAATCTGTCCAAGAAAATCATGATGGCGCAGTTTCACAGTAACTACTACTGACACCACAACTGAGATTATGTGGTTCAATCGAGTAGTTTTTGTTACCGACGCTTTTCCCTGCAACTTTATTTTCCGGGAACATTTGTGTTTTGTTGATTGCTGACTTCAGGTGGGTTGATTGTGCTCGGGTCTGGCGGAGGAATGGCGCTAGGGGGCGCTCTCGTCCGTGTGATGAAACTGGAGGTGCGCGGGATAGTCAGGCTGTGCCTCATCTGTGTTCTGATTAGTTCCTTGAGTGGGCTCGCCTTATTGTCCAGGTGCCCGGAAGTGAATCTCGTAGGCCTCAACTCCCAGTACGTCAACGGGTGAGCGGTTTGATAAGACGGCATCAAAAGCAATTAGCAAACATAAAGTATTATGGTTTAACTCCACTATCAATTAACAATGTACATATTAACCTTAGAAACCTCATGGTGCACAATACACATACACTTAGATTCCTCTTAGATCACAATACACCTATCCTTAGAATCGTCTTGGTTCACAATACACATACCCTTAGATTCCTCTTGGTTCACAATACACATATCCTTAGAATCCTCTTGGTTCACAATGCACACAACCTTAGAACACTCTTGGTTCACAATACATAACTTTTTAAACCTCTTGATTCAAATTACACATAACCTTGTAAACCTTGTGGTTCACAATACACATAACCTTAGAATCCTCCTGGTTCATAATGTGCATAACCTTAGAAACCTCTTGGTTCATAATGCGCACAACCTTAGAAACCTCTTGGTCCACAATGCACACAAACTTAGAATCCCCTTGCTTCACAATGAGCATAACCTTAGAAACCTCTTGGTCCACAATGCACACAAACTTAGAATTCTCTTTGTTCACAGTGCACATAACCTTAGAATCCTCTTGGTTCACAATGCACATAACCTGAGAATCCTCAGGGTTCATAATGCACATAACTTTAGAATTCCCTTGGTTCACAATGCACATAACCTTAGAATCCCCACGGTCCACAATGCACACAAATTTAGAATCTTCTTGGTTCACGATGCACATAACCTTAGAATCCTCTTGGCTCACAATGCACATAACCTTAGAATCCTCTTGGCTCACAATGCACATATCCTTAGAAACCCCATGGTCCACAAAGCACACAAACTTAGAATCCCCTTGGTTCACAATGCGCATAACCTTAGAAACCTCTTGGTTTACAATGCACATAACCTTAGAATCCTCTTGGCTCACAATGCACATAACCTTAGAATCCTCTTGGCTCACAATGCACATATCCTTAGAAACCCCATGGTCCACAAAGCACACAAACTTAGAATCCCCTTGGTTCACAATACACATAACTTGAGAATCCTCTTGGTTTACAATGCACATAACCTTAGAATCCTCTTGGTTCATAATGCACAGAACTTTAGAATTCCCTTGGTTCATAATGCACATAACTTTAGAATTCCCTTGGTTCACAATGCACATAACCTAAGAATCCCCATGGTCCACAATGCACACAAATTTAGAATCCTCTTGGTTCACAATGCACATAACCTTAGAATCCCCATGGTCCACAATGCACACAAATTTAGAATCCTCTTGGTTCATAATGCGCGTAACCTTAGAATCCTCTTGGTTCATAATGCCCATATCCTTAGAAACCACATGGTCCACAAAGCACACAAACTTAGAATGCCCTTGGTTCACAATACACATAACCTTAGAAACCTCTTGGTTCACAATGCACACAACCTTAGAAACCTAACCTTAGAATTCTCTTGGTTCACAAGACACATACACTTAGATTCCTCTTGGATCACAATACACCTATCCTTAGAATCCTCTTGGTCCACAATGCACATAACCTTAGAATCCTCTTGGCTCACAATGCACATAACCTTAGAATCCTCTTGGTTCATAATGAGCATAACCTTAGAATCCTCTTGGTTCGTAATGCGCATATCCTTAGAAACCTCATGGTGCACAATGCGCACAAACTTAGAATTCCCTTGGTTCACAATGCACATAACCTTAGAAACCTCTTGGTCCACAATGCACACAACCTTAGAATCCTCTTGGTTCACAATGCACATAACCTGAGAATCCTCTTGGTTCACAATGCATTTAACCTTAGGATCCTCAGGGTTCACAATGCACACAACCTTAGAAACCTAACCTTAGAATTCCCTTGGTTCACAAGACACATAACCTTAGAAGCCTCTTGGTTCACAATACGCATAATCTTAAAAATCTCTTGATTCACAATGCACATAACCTTAGAAACCTCTTGGTCCAAAATTCACATAAACTGAGAATCCCCTTGGTTCAAAATGGACATAACCTTAGAATTCTCTTGGTTCACAATGCACATAACCTTAGAAACCTCTTGGTCCACAGCGCACACAAACTTAGAATCCTCTTTGTTCACAATGCACACAACCTTAGAAACCTAACCTTAGAATTCTCCTTGTTCACAATGCACACAACCTTAGAAACCTGACCTTAGAAACCTTTTGGTTCACAGTGCACATAACCTTGGAATCCTCTTAGATCACAATACACCTATCCTTAGAATCGTCTTGGTTCACAATACACATACCCTTAGATTCCTCTTGGTTCACAATACACATATCCTTAGAATCCTCTTGGTTCACAATGCACACAACCTTAGAACACTCTTGGTTCACAATACATAACTTTTTAAACCTCTTGATTCAAATTACACATAACCTTGTAAACCTTGTGGTTCACAATACACATAACCTTAGAATCCTCCTGGTTCATAATGTGCATAACCTTAGAAACCTCTTGGTTCATAATGCGCACAACCTTAGAAACCTCTTGGTCCACAATGCACACAAACTTAGAATCCCCTTGCTTCACAATGAGCATAACCTTAGAAACCTCTTGGTCCACAATGCACACAAACTTAGAATTCTCTTTGTTCACAGTGCACATAACCTTAGAATCCTCTTGGTTCACAATGCACATAACCTGAGAATCCTCAGAGTTCATAATGCACATAACTTTAGAATTCCCTTGGTTCACAATGCACATAACCTTAGAATCCCCACGGTCCACAATGCACACAAATTTAGAATCTTCTTGGTTCACGATGCACATAACCTTAGAATCCTCTTGGCTCACAATGCACATAACCTTAGAATCCTCTTGGCTCACAATGCACATATCCTTAGAAACCCCATGGTCCACAAAGCACACAAACTTAGAATCCCCTTGGTTCACAATGAGCATAACCTTAGAAACCTCTTGGTTTACAATGCACATAACCTTAGAATCCTCTTGGCTCACAATGCACATAACCTTAGAATCCTCTTGGCTCACAATGCACATATCCTTAGAAACCCCATGGTCCACAAAGCACACAAACTTAGAATCCCCTTGGTTCACAATACACATAACTTGAGAATCCTCTTGGTTTACAATGCACATAACCTTAGAATCCTCTTGGTTCATAATGCACAGAACTTTAGAATTCCCTTGGTTCATAATGCACATAACTTTAGAATTCCCTTGGTTCACAATGCACATAACCTAAGAATCCCCATGGTCCACAATGCACACAAATTTAGAATCCTCTTGGTTCACAATGCACATAACCTTAGAATCCCCATGGTCCACAATGCACACAAATTTAGAATCCTCTTGGTTCATAATGCGCGTAACCTTAGAATCCTCTTGGTTCATAATGCCCATATCCTTAGAAACCACATGGTCCACAAAGCACACAAACTTAGAATGCCCTTGGTTCACAATACACATAACCTTAGAAACCTCTTGGTTCACAATGCACACAACCTTAGAAACCTAACCTTAGAATTCTCTTGGTTCACAAGACACATACACTTAGATTCCTCTTGGATCACAATACACCTATCCTTAGAATCCTCTTGGTCCACAATGCACATAACCTTAGAATCCTCTTGGCTCACAATGCACATAACCTTAGAATCCTCTTGGTTCATAATGAGCATAACCTTAGAATCCTCTTGGTTCGTAATGCGCATATCCTTAGAAACCTCATGGTGCACAATGCGCACAAACTTAGAATTCCCTTGGTTCACAATGCACATAACCTTAGAAACCTCTTGGTCCACAATGCACACAACCTTAGAATCCTCTTGGTTCACAATGCACATAACCTGAGAATCCTCTTGGTTCACAATGCATTTAACCTTAGGATCCTCAGGGTTCACAATGCACACAACCTTAGAAACCTAACCTTAGAATTCCCTTGGTTCACAAGACACATAACCTTAGAAGCCTCTTGGTTCACAATACGCATAATCTTAAAAATCTCTTGATTCACAATGCACATAACCTTAGAAACCTCTTGGTCCAAAATTCACATAAACTGAGAATCCCCTTGGTTCAAAATGGACATAACCTTAGAATTCTCTTGGTTCACAATGCACATAACCTTAGAAACCTCTTGGTCCACAGCGCACACAAACTTAGAATCCTCTTTGTTCACAATGCACACAACCTTAGAAACCTAACCTTAGAATTCTCCTTGTTCACAATGCACACAACCTTAGAAACCTGACCTTAGAAACCTTTTGGTTCACAGTGCACATAACCTTGGAATCCTCTTAGTTCACAATGCTCCTAACCTTAGAATTCTCTTGGCTCACAATGCACATAACCTTAGAATCCCCTTGGTTCATAATGCGCATAACCTTAGAAACCTCATGGTTCAAAATGTACATAACTTGAGAATCCTCTTGGCTAACAGTGCACACAACCTTAGAATCCTCTTGGTTCACAATGCACACAAGCTTAGAAACCTAATCTTAGAATTCTCTTTGTTCACAATGCACACAACCTTAGAAACCTGACCTTAGAAACCTCTTAGTTCACAATGCACACAACCTTAGAAACCTCTTGGTTCACAATGCACGTTGACTGCTTTTATTTGTGTGGGAAGCTCACTTTGGCTTTATATGCACCTTTTGGCTGTGTCTGGTTTACCTCGCACTGCATCCACAACTCTGTGCACTTACTTTCGCGTTTCCTTTCAGTTCTGAAGGACACTTCCTTGCGAGTTGTAACGTGGACTGCGCCTGTGATGCTATGCGCTTTTCTCCGGTTTGTGGATCTAACTCTACTGTCTTCTTTTCACCTTGTCACGCCGGTTGCTCCCAGGCTCTCTCCCCACTGGTGAGGATATAGTTAGGAAATGATTTTCTTGTAGACCTGGTTAGTGATTTTGCATGGTATAAGTGTATATGCTAGCTATTAAAGCTTTTAAAGTGACACGATAATAGTTTAATGGAGCGATGGCTTAATGGTAGAATGGCTTAATGAAACGATTGCTTAATGACTCAATGGTGTTATGAGAAGATGGCTAAGTGACACGACAGCTTTATAATACTATTGGTTAATGACACAATGGATAAATGACAGGATGGCTGTATGGCACGATAACTGAATGAAACGATGCTGTAATCAACAGAACAGCTTAACAACACGGTGGCTTAATGGCACTACAGCCTGATGGCACGATGGTTTAATCACACCACAGTTTGATGACACAATGGCTTAATAGCACGGTAGAGTGGTGAAGGTGCCAGGGGACTCGTCAGCATTTGGTGACGATACTCTTGGGGCCTTTTGCAAAGGTTAACGTTCACAAACCACCAGTTGCCTTCCAACAACATGGTCTTGTATATCTGCACATCACACTTGGAAGGTTTGTCACTTACTTGTGAATAATCGGTGGTTTATCCTGGGCAGTCTTCGGGTTTCCTCCAGCCATTCAACTGACAGCATGACTTAATGATAGGACGACCTAAGGCCCATTTAATGACTGGAGGGGTTAATGACACGATGTGTTAATGGCATGAAATGACCTATGCCGTACTTTAACAAAAGCTGTACTACTAACATATTAATAACAGTAAAAATTCTCCTCGTTTGTTACGACAGGAGTATGGGAACTGCACATGCGCCGCCGAGAAGGAGGCTGCTGCTGGACTGGCCTCTAGCGGGGAAGTCAGTGTGGGACGCTGTCCGGATGGCTGTCAGATGATGTATATCCTAGTGCCTTTTCTCCTGATCATGTTCCTCGCCGTGTTTACTATAACGACACCGGTTTCCATGGCAACGTTGAGGTGAGAGCAAAACAGACCATGTATTTAAATTAGTACCTCAGCCACTAACATGTAGGGATTCCACTGACTTGCCTCAGTGGTGAAGTGCGTGACTCTAGGGGTTCAATGCCGACCGTGGACACAGATATTCTACGTTCTCTTCTCTTGTTCATGAGGACTTTATGACAAAACGCTTTGGTTGTGAGGATGTTGTGCCAGTAAGCGTTGTTCCAGTGGGCTTTTTGCCAGTAAACCTTGTTCATGGGGGATTTGTGACAGCAGGCTTTGTATGTGTGTTAAGGTGTTGTGACAGTGATCTTTGTTCGTGAGAAAATAAGTGTTATTCTTGACTGTTTTGTGACAGTAAGCGTTGTTCGTGGGGGTTTAGTGACAATAAGATTTGTTCGTGAGTGCTTGGAACAGTAAGTGTTGTTCGTTACGCCAACAATAACGGTTGTTCGTTGCCCGTGAGGGCTTTATAACAATAAGCCTTGATCCCGAGGGCTTTGTGGCAGTAAATTTTGTTCTTAGGGCCTTTGTGACTGTAACCCTTATTTGTGAGGGCCGTGTGACAATGAGTTTTGTCGCAATAATCCTTGTTTGTGAGGGTTTTGTGACATTGAGCTTTGCTCCTGAGGGCCTTGTGACCAATAAGCCGTGATCGTGACGGCTTTGTGGCAATAAACATTGATCCCTGGGGCTTTGTAGCAATAAATAGTGTACGTAAGGGCTTTGTGGCAATAAGGCTTGCTTGTGAGAGGCCACCCACAGGTTGCTGGCAGACCTTCCCACTTACAGCCGGAGATAAGCCACCTGAGCTGGTCTTGAACTCAGATCGACCGCCACGGAGGCCCCCGCTTTGTGGCAATAAACCTTTCCTGTAACGGCCTTGTGACAATATAATATGCCCAAAATACACCTTTGATTCTGTGACGAAGGCTGAAAAAAAGGGGCCCTCGCCCATTTTAAATTCGCACTTTCACATTCAGCTATATGGACGTTTTATTTATTGTTATTTTTAAAACATAAAAGAGTTAGCTCGATGACAAGTTGTACCGGCATTGTGCCACGGAGCGCCGTCGTCACTGTCTCCGTGTCACTCTCGCCGTCGCTCTCATTCGACGCGACTTGGCTGTTTAGCTTCTGTGGTCTGCGATACCGTGGAATATCCATCGCTGTCACAAGCATGAACTAATGGATGTCCTACAAAAATGTTGAAAGATGTTTCAAAAACTCCGTACAACTGAGGATGTAGAGTTTATAGTGCCCCTCCCATGACAGAGGGAGTAGACGTAGGCTGTTTGAAGCCCTCACTCCCACTGTAACTGAGGAAATAGAAACTTCCATTGTTTTAAAGACTTGCACTGTTTTAAGAACCCATCCTGTAAATGAGGGAGTAGTGACATGCACTGTTTGAACTCCCCTATAACTGAAGAAAGAGACACTCACACTGTTTGAAAACCAACCCCCACGCTTACCCCCACGCTCACCCCCCACATACACACATAACTCAGGAAGTACAAACTGTGGAAAAAACTCTGCTATAACTTAAGAAGTGGAGTCACAGATTTGAAGACCCCCCCCCTTCACCATATAACTGATGACTTGCACCGTTTGAAGTATCCATCCTGTAACTGAGGAAATTGAGACTTACACTGTTTAAAGACCCCATCCTGTAACTGAGAAAGTAGAGGCTTACAACGCTAGAAAACTCGCCTATGACTGAGCAAGTAGAGGCTTGCATTATTTGAAGAACCCATCCTGTAAATGAGGAAGCAGAGAATTGAACTATTTGAAAAACTCTCTTGTAATTTCAGGTGTGTGCAGGATGACCTTCGACCTTTCGCCCTTGGCGTTCAGTGGACAGTTATGAGGCTCTTGGGTAAGTGTCGTTTTATCTGCTTCTACCCCATACCACCGGGTCTGATGCTGCCAGACACTTTGACATTATCCAATGGAGACGATTCTGTGTCGAAGTGTGCATATCACAATTCGGTTTTCAGCTGAATGATATACATAGGGTTTTACTACACCAGATGCAATACTCGTATGTGCAATACATGCCATGCCCCATAGCAGCTTGCGCCGTCATTTTTCATTATTGAAATATGGATCACAACAGAAGCGCTCCAACAAAATATATACTGGTATCACAGATTTCTTGGTTACGTGTATCTATATTATGCTACGTGTAACTATATTGTGCTGAAAGAATTTACCAGTCTTAATTACCTGTAACTATATTGCATTGCGTGCAGCTATGTTGTAGCAGGTGTAACTAATAGTATATTGTGTTACAGGTATGTATATTGTATTACACGTAATTATATTGTGCTGACAGAATTTATCCTTCGGAATTACGTGAAACGTAATTGTTACGTGTAGTTATATTTTGTTACATACATCTGTATTGTGTTACCTGTAACTATATTTCGTTACGTGTATATGTGTTGTGTTAAGTGTAACCATATTGTGCTGACAGTTTATCCCGCTTAATTACATGTAACTATATTTTGTTGCGTGTAGCTATATTGTTTCACGTGTAATTATGTTCTAAAGGTGCATCAACAAGATAACTATGTACTGTTACGTGAAACTGCACGTTTAACTGTATTGCGTGTTGACAGGCTTTATCCCGGGCCCGGTGTTCCTCGGCTTTGTCATCGATCAGTCATGCGCACTGTGGTCGGAGGGCAATGGTCATGGCGTGTGCTTGATGTACCACAAACACAGCATGGCCCTGTATGTGGCTGTATGGTGGATCGTTATGACAGTTGTGGCTTTCGTCTTCTTTCTAATTGCTTGTAGGATAACGGAACGGCGGGCATCCAGAAAACACACAGTTACAAACAACTGAATACATAGAACACAAAGTGACAATCAGCTAAATGACAAAGGACTGAAACCATAGAACACGATATGACAGACGACTGAATACACAGAACACAAAGTGACGAAGGACTGAATACACAGTACACAAAGTGACAAACGACTGAATACATAGAACACAAAGTGACAAACGAATGAATACAAGGAACACAAAGCGACAGGTGACTGGTTGTATAGAACACAAAGTGACAAAGGAATGAATACACAGAACACAAAGTAACAAACGACTGAATACGTAGAACACAAAGTGACAGATGAAAGAGTGCATAGAACACGGATACAAATGACGGAATGTATAGAATGAAAAGTGACGAATGAACGAATCCAGAGAACACGAAATGATAAATGACCGAGTGCGTAGGACTCAAAGTATCAAATGACTGAATGCAACGATTGCGTGCATGGAACACAAAGTGAGTGACAAACTGAATGCATAGAACACAAAGATGTAAATGATACAATTGACTTAGTCAAAGTATCAGGCGAGTGCATAGAACACAAAATGATACATGAATGAGTAAATAGGATACAAAGTGACAAATGAATGAATCCAGAGAACACAAATTAACAAATGGCAGTTCGTAGAACACAAAGTGACAAATTACTGGTTACACAGAACACAAACTGGCAAAGGGCTGAGTGCATGGTACACAAAGTGACTAACAATTGAGTGCATAGAGCACAAAGTGACAAATGACTGAGACATTACAGTATAGCCTTGTTATTAATACCTACAGTGTAGTTACAGAACTTTCTTGTTTTTAGTGCCTACAGAGTAGTTACAATACTTTCGAGTTTTTAGTGCCTAAAGAGTAGTTACAGTTCAGCCTTGTTATTATTGCCTACAGAGTACTTACAGTACATCCTTGTTTTAGTGCCTACAGAGAAGTTACAGTTCAGTCTTGTTTTTAGTGCCTACAGAGTGGTTAGAGTTTAGTCTTGTCTTTAGTGCCTTCAGAGTAGTTCCAGTTCAGTCCTGTTACTAATGCCTACAGAGTAGTTACGGTAGGCCAATACCGTCTTGCTATTAATTTCTAAAGAGAGGTAACAGTATAGTTTTGCTATTAATTTCTGTTTGCTATCAGTGAGATCACAGTGCAGACCTGTTGTTAATATCTACCGAGTAGCTACAGTATAGCCTTATAATTAATGCCTGCTGTTATAATTAATGAACTTACAGAACAGCTTTGTTATTAATGCATACACAGTAGTTATAGAACAGTCTTGTTATTAAATTCTACAGATTAGTTACAATAAATCCTTGTTAATAATGCCTACAGAGTAGTTACTGTACAGCATTGTGATTCATTTCTACGAGGTAGTTACAGAGCAGCTTTAGTTATTAATTTCTACCGTGTACTTACACTACAATCTTGATATTATTGCCTACAGAGTAATTACAATGCAGTCTTGTTATTAATGCCTGCAGAGTAGCTACAGTACAGTCTTTCTAATAACACATACTGAGTAGTTGTGGTGCAGCCTTGTTATTAATAACTACACAGTAGTTACAAGCTGGTCTTGTTATTAGTGCCAACAGAGTAATTACAGTGCAATCTTGCTATTTATACCTATAGGGTAGATGTAGTACAGTATTGCTATTAATACCTGCAAAGTAATTACACTGCAATCTTGTTAATAATGCCTACAGAGTAATTATGATACATCCTTGTCATTAATGTCTGCAGATTAGTTATAGTAAGCTAGAGTCTTGTTATTAATGCCTAAAGAGTAGCTGCGGTACATCCTTTATTTACTTATTTACTTGATTGTTGTTTTACGTACTCATGAGTACTTTTACGACGGCTGTCAGTATTATGGTGGAGGAAACCGGGCAGAAACCCACGACCATCCACAGGTTGCTGGCAGACCTTCCCACGTACGCCCGGAGAGGAAGCCAGCCGGTACATCCTTGTTATTAAGGCCTACAGAGTAGTTACAGGACAGTCTTGTTATTAATGTCTGCAGAGTAATTAGAGTACAATCTTGCTATTAATGTTTTACAGTGAGTAGTTACAGTACAGTCTTGCTGTTATTGCCTACACATTAGTCACAGTACTTGCTAGTAATGCCTACAGAGTTGCTTTTAATGGCTACAAATAGTTTCAGTGCAGTTTTGTTATTAGTACCTACAGAGTAGTTTCACATTTATCTTATTATTAATGTTTACAGAGTAGTTACAGGGCAGTCTTACTATTAATGCCTACATTGTAGTTACAGCACAGCCTTGTTTTTAATGCTAATAGTGTAGTTACAGTACAGTCTGGTTATTAATGCCTGTAGAGTAGTTAAAAGTACAAGTTAAAAGTCTTCTTTCATAGACGTATACACAATATTGTACTTTACTTTCCTCCACAGGCTCACAATGTTTTCAGAAACATGGCGAATGTTTTCTCCAGTGACATGAATCAATTAAAAAATAAATAAATCCACTTACTTTAGCGGTTTAATTAAGCTAACACCAAAAGTTTTACTTTTAAATATTTAAACGAGCCGCCTATCATAATTAATGATAATTTCAATAATTTCCTGTGACATTATTTGTCAACGCTAGCGATTCGTCTGATTTACGGTGCCATCCAGTACCCTAATAGTGCAGTAATCATGACATACTACGACAATAATGATCACAAACGCTGATTGAAAATATAACTGTACTTTATTAAGCCTAGGGTAATACACGTACACCTCCGGAATGTTGGATTTTACGTCATCTCTCATCAGAGTTTAGTCTGGACATACGCGGATATCTCATTATTCGGGGGTACCTCGGCATCTGCGGTGGTGTCCGTAATGGTGCCGGCTTCTGGTTGGGTAGGCTGAGGATCTGGGGCGTCAGTTACACTGTCTGTGGTGCTAGGGGGATCTGGCACCTCAAGCTCCATGTCAGGCTCAGTTTGCCCCGCCCACTTCGGGCGGTACAGCTGGGCCGCCACGGCCCATGTGGCCACCACAAAGGCCTGGAATATCACCCAGCAGAGAAAGATCCGCCAACTGAGGGCTGCTTTGTCGTAAAGCAAACAAGACCCTTCTGTTCCCCAGAAGTCACAGGCGCTGTCGATTACCACGCCCGCCATGACAGGTCCGGGCAGGACACCTGTGAGCGAAAAGAGAAAGAAGATGATGTCTAGAGAAGACAGACAGAAGGTGAGCATGAGAGCAGGGTCAAGTACGGAATGATTGTAGTGAAGGTACATACTAATCGTAAACAGGGTACAATAAATGTAGACATGTAGGGATGGCATAGAACAAAAGCAAAGAGCGCACAGAACAAATGCACAGAGGGTACAACACAAATATACAGGCGGGTATACAACAAATGTACAGAAGGCACACAACAAATGTGCGAAAGGCACCGACGGAGCGCACGTGCAGAAGGGTACTACAGAACAAATGTACAGAGGGTTTAGAACAAATGTACAGAGGGCAGGGAACAAATGTACGGAAGAGTACAACATATACATCGAAATTACTTTCTATAAGATAACAACACTGGGCAAATGCAAAAAAAGGTAAACAAATACAGAGAAAGTACGTGTAGCACAAACACAAAGAGGGTACGTCACAGAGAAAGTAGAGCACAAATAGAGAGGATATCGTACAAATACATATAAGATGAGGCACACATACATATTGGTTCAGAGCAAATACTCAGAAAGAGAACTGCATGGATACAGAGCGGCTACGGTATAGATAGAGAAAATGTAGAGCACAAATGGCACAAATACAAAGAGGGTACCGCAGAAATACAGAGAAGGTACGGAACAAATCAGGAGAAAGAACAAATACAGAGAGAATAAAGCACAAACATAGAGGGCGTACAGCACGAATACAGAAAAGGTACAAAGACGGAGAGGGTAAAACCAAAAAAAAAAAAAACAGACAGGAACACGGTGACGGTATGCCACAAATACGGAGAGGGTACTGCACAAATACTGGGAGGGTATAAAGCAAAACTATAGCGAAGGTACGCCACAAATAGAGGGAAGGTAAAGCAAAAATATTGAGAGGGTATGGCATAAATACAGGACAAATATAGAGAAGGTACAGTAAACATGAACACAGGGAACGGTAAAAGTACAGAAGAAGGCACAGCATGGATAGACAAGGTGCAGCCCAAATACGGTAACTATACAGTAGTATTATAACATCACACCATTGGCGAAGCCAGTTCAATCACGTATACAAACTTAAAGTGAAAGACAGTGCATATTGTAAGTTTAGTTTGCCAAAAAGGTTGCAAAATATTATGTTTGCTTCGGTACAGTATTTTTTCTAATAGCTACTACGACAGCAGAAACTGACATTTGACCGGGTTCTGTCGGCTAGCATGAAACGCAGCCATTCTGGCTAGGCTGTGACATAGTTGTACCAAGCGCGGAACACTCTTGTCACCAGAGACTGTAGTAAGCTGCTAGGTTCTGTTTGTAACTTCAGTATATATGTCAATTTATAACATGAATGATCAAGAAACTTACTCCCGCCACAACACAATAGTCTGGAAATACTTTGCAGTGTTGTTCACCGATGTACTGGTTAAAATGAAAACATATGACATTAAAACTGCGTCTTGTCCCTATGTTATTACATGTTACGTTGACACACAACGCAGAAGATTTACGTCACAGCTTGTGAACAGCTGATATCTCCTAGCTCTCTGATCGGTCAGTCCCTCATAAACTTAAAAACAGATCCCCAGTCGGCAGCACAATACTCCACACTTAAAACAAAGGTAACTCAGCAACGAATTCATACAATTTAAAGTAGATTTTTTCAGTCAAGAGAGAATTTTATCATCTTTTTAACGAACAGTACGTCAGTCATGAGCTGTCTTTTTCTTTAAGGAACAACTACCCCGACGGTAAGCTTTACTAACCACATCATCCATTTTCATGTACATTTACCTTTATTTTTGCAGGGTTAATGTCAAATCAAATAATCTGATGTATGTAGTGCCAAAATTTCCTTCACGTGTTGTACAAGAGGCTGAATTTAATCGGTGCTCGGTGTAATTGGCGATTAACGCCCTCCCCAGGACACCTCACCTACACTACGGCGGTGTATGGGTGTAGGGAGCTGGAGTGCGCTGAATAAACCACTGCTCTCTCCACGCACATATAATAGACAAACTTCCAAACTTAAAGCCTCCTACCTCAAATCATCGAAGGATTCGAACCAGCAACACTCCTGGCTTTAACCCTCGGCGCTAGAGACGGTCCAGTTACTGTTCAATAAGTAGTCAACTAAACGGTTCCCTAAAATTGACTTTAAGCTTGTTTAAAGGAAAACAGTAGGTCTATAACTTTACGGCTGAATATACCCTACCTAGGAGGCGGAGGAACGTCCACTGTACCCCCACGGCCAGTGAGCCATGCTCCTCTCTGACACACCTAATAGGATGAGACAAAGGTGAGACAGGTTATATCGTAGACAATTAGGATGCTGTAATGTTGAAGAGCCTCGTCATGTCTTTGTGGCAGAAGTGACGGGAAACGTGCGTGAAAATCTATCCGTTTTATGGTGGGTTTTCTTGTGTGTGCTGATAAATGAGCAGTGAAAAGCTGTAGAGAAAACAATATGTTGCGAGAGTCGAATTTTGGCGAACACTGTGTCAAAAATCACTTTTCTAAATGCTTTTAGAAATTTGGTTGAAAAATTGTATTTTTAAGATGATGAGTACATCGTGGGAGTGGTAATACAAGGGGTGGCATTGGTTTAATTTAGCATTTTAAGGGTATATTTTGAGAGCAACTTATCACTAGAATGAGAGAACCTGGTCAGATTTCTGTCATTTTAGACATATCTTCATTCGGTGTATATCTTCTTGAAATTCCAAGGCAAAACTGTAGACTGCACCCTAATGCCAGTTGCTAACAGTGACATGGTGTAGAGTTTACCCACCATAAGGGAAAGTCGGTCGCTGTAGACACAGTTACAAACAATTACATGGTCAGAGTTTATACCTACGGTAATGGAGGGACGGACGCTGTAGACACAGTTACAACAGTGACATGGTGTAGAGTTTACCCGCCATAATGGAAAGACGGGCGCTGTCGACACTTACATGGTGGAGAGTTTACCTATCGTAATGGAAGAACCGCGGCCGCAGACGCAGTTTAATGCAAACAGTTAAATGGCGCAGAGTTTAGCTACGGCGATGGAACGACGGACACTGTAGACAAAGTTATAAACAGTTACATGTTGCAGAGTTTAACTAAAATGATGACAGGACTGACGCTGTAGATACACTTACAAACACTTACACGGTGCAGAGTTTTATGCCTACCTTAATGGAAGGACTGGGCACAGTTACATGATGCAGAGTTTAGCTAACGTAATGCAAGGGCGGACGCTGTAGGCACAGTTACAAACAGTTACATAGTGCAGACTTTACCTACCGTAATGGAAGGGTGGACGCTGCAGGAACAATTAACAACAGTTACATGGTGCAGAGTTTATATCTACCGTAATGGAAGGACTGACGCTGCGGGCACGGTGGCAAACAGTGTCATGAACTGCAGGAGGAGCAGGGCAGAGAAGGAGATGAGGGAACTGTCACAGTTCTGTAGACAGCGGCCTTCTGTGGCTGTGGCATTCAAGTCGGAGTTTAGATCCAGCAGGGTCTGACGGACGCATTCACAGTCAGCGTAACCCTGTCGAAAAATAGCAGTCTGAAAAGTGGTTGCATACTTATTACCATATTCAATGTTTCAATGATTTTCGTGCCGACGCATAACTGCTCGCATTTCAGGCTGATTTACTCAATGGTTTATTCAGATATAAAGTATCATATCTGTCAGCGTTATGAAGGGCTGACCATTATTATTTCTGAATAATAACGTCTTTTGTGCTTAGCCATTCACAGCCAGAAAAGTGGTGATGGCTGTCGCCACAAATAATTGGCGAAGAGAAGTGGTGATGATAATCCCATCACCATTTATTGGTGACGAGATTATGTTATCACCATTTACAGGTGATGAAAAGTGGTGATGGCTTATTGCAAGACCATGGTGATGACCCAAATTTACCCCAGTGAAAAGATCACCATTCACTTGTGATGACACAGATACGTGTATACCTATAGCTCCGACATTTTGTGAATATGTACATGTATGTGTGTATTAATGTGCATACGTATAATCGTAATTCCCTGAGGATGGGAATATTATACAGATATATGGATTTCTGTCACTCATAAGACTGTTCTTCTCGATCAAGGACCACCGCAGTACTGAACATGTAAAGTGAAATATTTGCAGTGTCACTTACATGTACATGAATACATAATGAATATATATGATATATATGTATATCATACTCAGCAATGAGGAACACCACTTCCTGTGGTGAGGGGTCGCTTTATAGAATGTCCTCTCGCTGATTAACGAGCCTGGGTTATGTCTCCGATCAGTAAGCTCTTATCAAAACAGAAGATGTGTGGTAGCGCACCTCTTGCAATGGGGTGGTCTTTTTTGTCACAGACAGCTTGAGGGTGGACAGAGCTTTCATGCATATATCGAGCCTTCCCCGCTGTATATTGACCTCTGCGAGTGGTAAAAGCCGATAATTATCTATACCATGGAGCTTTTCAAGATACTACATGCACATACTCTGTTGTCTTGAAAAATATGCACTCGAATACATGGAATACTTCCAGTCACAACACTTGCATAAATTATAGTTTGTGTATCTTTTTTATTTGAACTTTACACAAGCAAAGGAGAATTTACACAGGTCTATTGGCCGACGTGCACGACTGTCAAGTTATGTGCCGATTTCCAGAGCGAACTATACTAATATTTTGATATGACGAGAATGAAAGTCGGCATAAAATTCACACATAAAGTTTGTATGACGCTTCTGATTTTTTCTTGCTTTTCCTTTATAGTGATGAATACGATGTAAGTAGGATTAAAATAAAGGACAGAGCATATTTCAAAGTCCAGACAGTATAAAAGATATTCTACACGGATTATATGGGCTAATAGACGTAAGTGTGCTTGGTTTTCCTTAGTGCATACAGAGAAAAGGGAGAGGTGCGAGAAGTTACCAAAGTTTGGTGTTGTGATTGGGTACGGTGAGGGTCTTTAGTGATCACTATTTTTTGATGATGGGCTGATCAGCACTTTTTGGCGATACTTATCACCATTTCTGCGTCTGTGTTGTAACAGTATTTTATTCTCATATACATCAACAGTAATGTTTAGCATCTACACTAGACTTACAAGCGCTAGTCACGCTCAAACTTCATATGTTCTGACGCATCCAATCAAACTGTCCAAGATGCGCTCTCTCTTCTTTCCTGATATTTATTTCATTCTTGTTTAATGTCATGCATGCTCAATAGTTGTCCACTTCTACACATACTCAAGAGCTGTCCACTTCTACACATACTCATGAGATGTCCACTTCTACACATACTCAAGAGTTGTCCACTTCTGCACAAAGGGAGTTGCTTTTATTGGCGGAGGAACGGGAGGGCTACAGGTGAACTCCTGAAATTTCGAACTTATTAGCGATCTTTCCTAGAGGTGACCTATAGATATGTACCATACTGGTTGATGATCAGTGAAGCTGAACGAATTTCAGACAGCGAAAGCGGGTACGCGCGCGTCGTCGACCGTGTATTGTCATTAAAACCATATGAACAACAGTCGGAACGTTGAAGTCGTGCTATAGCGGCTGAAAGATAAACATGCTGACCACTCGGCCACTACTCCGCTTCTCTAATAAGCACCACTTTCTGCCCACACGTATGCTTTGTTATAAAACAAGCTGGTAAGCGTTGCCACAGAGAACAGGCATTATAAAGGAAATGCCGTAGCCTACATCAGATACATGTCAGTGGGGGACCTGTGCATGAATTACTGCCAATTGTAGCGACATTCTGATGAACCAAGCGCTGTCACCAGATTGATTTAAGGCACTTAAATCAGCTTAGGCTCAATACACATTACGTACAATGGTTTTATTGCATTCATAAACCGTACAATTTTCTTTTCGTTTGAACTTTACTATCTGATGATAACCTAGAAATCGGAGCAGGCATAAAACTGTCTCCTTCTGTCTGAAGTACTTTCGGTTATTAAGTGTTGCCTTTTAAGAGCGCTGTCTCAAGTAGAGATTACAGCTAAATAAATTCATAATAATGTGTCCACGGATGAAAACTAGGGTTTTGTTTAGTCATGTAATCCTAAGTGACCGCGTCCTTGAAGCTATGCACGAGAGCAGCGTTCCTCCGTGCAAATTGTTTAACACGCATAATTACACATAAAATATAGCCTATGGTATTAAACTAGTTCAGAAGTATTTCGATGATGTCTTCGTATTTGAAAAATTGATACCATAATCTTACCAACTCTCCAGCAGTCTTTGTTTCCTCTGTACAGCCAGCGTGGCATGGGGTAATGTACATGACGTTATCCGAGCCGCAGACAGGCTGGTAAAAACCATCATCACAGCGGCAATCACCGTGGCAGGCATCAAATAAGCCCTCAGTCGGCGGCAGAAATCTACAGAGAAAGCCAGTCTGCTCTAGTAAATGATGAAATCTTAGGGCCTGCAGCCTTTCACTGTCTGTGGTATAGCTTAAATCATCGTCTATAATACAGCTTCAATGATGCACCATGAAACAGTCTGAGACACTAGAACTACTCACTAAAGCAACCACAGAGCTGTACAGATATGCAAAACAGCAGCCCTGGAGATGGTTGTCAGAGTAGGTGGGAGTAATGTACAGAGAGAAACTGGCATTAAAACGGGCATGGAAAACAGCAACCATGGTGATGGTTGTGGCAGCAGGTGAGTGTAATGTACGGAGAGAAACTGGCGATATGAAACACAGTAAACCTGGTGATGTTGCCACAAGGCGAGATATGTATACGCCATGTGCAGGAGCATTCGGTATATTATCATCGAAATAGAGATATTTCACAATATCAAAATCGAAACCATCCCTCTTGTCGGCGTGACATGAAACCCACGTCCCCTTGTACAGCTACAAGTCCAGCTAAGGTCAACCATCTGGAGAATCTGAGGCTTCCTTTAAATTCAGCGAAGGTGAATATATGTCTTTCACAGTCTTTGTTATATACGGGTCGTTTACAGTTAGTAAATTATCAATATACCGTTAGATTAATGAGAAAGGTCGAGCATGATGAAGATTACCCTTTTACTATTCTGTATATCGACGTATTCGCACGAGAACAGGTATAGGTCTGCCAAAAGTGGGGCACAATTTGTACCCATCGGAAAACCTATACACTGTTGATAAATGGTTTCCCAAAATTTCACATAGATATTATAAATGAGAAATTCAAGTCACTCAATAAACAACGAAACATCCTATAAATGGTAACCTTGTTAATGAAACTGAAGAAGGCACTGTTGCTACTGACATTACTGCAGAGCTGACCAGTTTTATTAAACATCGAAACAATTAATGACGAAACTCTATGAAATGATATTAGTGTGGGGTAGAGTAGTACAGAGAGTGGAAAAATCCCAAGAGGAAATGTCCTGACATGGTATATGTGTATAAGCGCCTAATTCTTCAGTGAGACGTTTCCAGTTCTTGAGATTTTTTAGTGATTGCACAACAATACTTGTTCCAAAATGACCGTGCTTCTTGCAATGCCCCCGTTAAAGGGTAGATACAAGTTTTTGGGTACATCTTCTTGACCCCGGAATATAGCGAGCTTTATATTGGGCCGACATTTTGCATTTTGGCAATTCAGTAAAGCTGTGGTATATGGATATGACGGGAAGGTACAGATATTCGTCTTTTTAAGAAAGTCCTGATGATTTTCAAATAATTCTTTCAGAGTATATATCGTAATAGAATACGTTGATGAAGCGGCAGTTGTCGCACCTGGATCCAACTCCTCTATAAGAAATTGATAGTAATAACTGAAAACGGATAAATATAATATTATTAGGAACTTTGTCTGCGGGAGCTGTAACGTATTTTTCTATGAAGGTCAGCAAGTACGATTCGTACGGCAGGGTCATTCACAACTTGCCTAGCCGCTGAGAGAACATTTGGAATAAAAACGGTGGATTGCTTAAACAACCCATTTCTTTACACGCTCAAACCAGATGTCAAGCACTTAAGGATCCACTTCCTCCCGTTTCAACCATTTGTTAAAAAATTTTCAAGCGCCGAAAAGACATTTTTTTGTTAGCTCTCATTCAGGTTTCTTGGTTCTCTATACTTCGAGCCCCTCACAAGCAGATTACGAAGATCATCATTAACCACAATGTTGAGGTTACCAGTCATGACATGCTGACAAGGACGGTATATAAAATTAGACATTCACAGATATGTCAAAATCCTTAACTGCTTTCGTGTAGTTATAAATTTTGGAAGCGAGTGATTTGTTGTATTGTTAGGATATGCACGGTGTTTCTTGTATGTTGAAATTATTCGGCACAGCATTGCTGACCTCTGGATGATTTAAAAATCGTGGTATATTGATTGAGGCAGACAATGAAACCATAATGCAAGGCGCGCTACAGATTGTCAGCTGGGCGAACGGCTGCAGTAACTACTTATGTTTATTCCTTGATAGCTTTGACAGGGGAGAGAAGAAAGCACTCACTCTGCACTGCCGTATTTGGCGTTCACGCCTGCTATCCGGATATCCGGGCAGGTGACGAAGAAGCAAGCGCTGAATCCGGCAGCGATGGCGGCGAAGATAGCCATAAAGCGGAGCATGCCTCGGGGACCGAAGTGTGACAGCCTCATGATCACCCCACCCAGGATCTCTCCTCCACCCTGGCCCACCACGCTGATCACACCTGCCGTAGGTAACAGGGCTTACACATAACATCGACTGCACCAATGAGCTCATCTTAATTCAGCGATGACCATTACCCAAGACAAACAGCTAGACCTGCTGACAATATGTTACATGTGGTATATTTAAAGCAAAAAGTAATGTCCTGTAAACTGTTACTGCACTGTGAAGTAGAATCCATAGCTTCCGTGTCTGATTTTTTAAATCGCGCAATGTTAAATAATTTCAATAATTGAGTCTCTGCGCAGTTTAAGTCCTTGACTGCTGTACCATAACGTTATGTGCCTGTGTCCTTTGTGCATCTTGTAAGGCGTGATGAAGATACTGTACTCATGGGGTGGTTGTGAGCTTGTTGGAAGCGGAAACAGAATCCAAATCGAGAACGGATTCACTCAGGCAAGTTAAGCCAAGCCGGTGCAGGGGCCCAGTGGAGTTTGGATTCATACAAGAAACTTAAGCCAAGCCGGCGCAGAGAGTCAGTGGAGTTTGAAATCACACAGGCAACTTAAGTTAAGCCAGTGCAGGGAGCCAATGGAGGTTAGAGTCAAACAGGAAACTTATGCCAAACCAGCAGAAGCTGGATTCACACAGGCAACTTGCCAGTGCAGGAAGCCATTGGAAGATACATTCACACAACTCACTTAAACCTGCAGAAAGCCAGTGGAACCTGCAGGTAGGCAGTGGGGACTGAATTCACACAGGCGAGTAAGGGTACATGCAAAACAATGGAGGCTGGATTCACACTGGCGGCTTGTGGTAAATCAGTGGGGGCTGGATTCACACTGGAGAGTTAGGATAAACCAGTGGTGGCTGGATTCACACTGGTGAGTTAGGGTAAACTAGTGGGTACTGGATTCACATTGGCATGTTAGGGTAAACAAGTGGAGGCTGGATTCACACAGGCGAGTTAGGATAAACCAGTGGTGGCTGGATTCACACTGGTGAGTTAGGGTAAACTAGTGGGTACTGGATTCACATTGGCGTGTTAGGGTAAACAAGTGGAGGCTGGATTCACACCGGTGAGTTAAAGTAAACCAGTGAGGGGCGAATTCACACTGGCGAGTTAGGGTAAATCAGTGTGGATGCTGGATTCACACTAACAAGTTAGGGTAAACCAATGGGGACTGGATTCACACTGGCGAGTTAGAGTAAATCAGTGGGAACTGGATTCACACTTGAGAGCTAGGGTAAACCAGTGAGGGCTAGATTCACACTGTCGAGTTAGGGTAAGCCAATGAGGGCTGGATTCACAGTGGAGAGTTAGAGTAAACCAGTGGGTGGGGTGGGGTGGGGGTGAATTCACACTAATGACTTAAACCAAACCGGTGGAGGGTAAATGTTAACGTTATAATAACTAAACAGAAGCTTTTGAAGGGAACAAAATTGTGTTGAATAAGACCAGGTTTAAGGGGGAATTATTTGAGAGCAAACCTAGCTTGAGGGACCGAATTCTTACTCAGAATAATTCCGGCTTCGGTGGGGGATATATTGAACTTTTCTTGAAGAATTTTGGCTTGAAATGGAAGCATCCCGATAGCTATTAGCGCCTGAGCGCAACCTCCAATAACCAATAACACATAGGTTGGATTCTTGAACTGAAAGAAAGAAAAAGGACAGGTTGTCGTATTACCCATACACAAATAAGCATAGAAAGCTTATGTCAAGGAAATCTACTACGCTCAATGTGATCCAACCATGTAATTGTCTAATACAGGAACTAGTCATTATTCTTTGTTGTTTCTCTGCTGCAAAAGAAGGTAAAGTCAATGGTTAAAGACAGTGATATAGCAAATATTATGCAACATAAGTACAGGGTGTGTATATTTTTAGATATAAGATAATGAAATTGCAGAGATCTGCTACACTACAGAGGGTATGTGCGCTCTTTCCGAGTGAATAACTGATCTAAAAGGATATGAGTGTGCTTAAACACTACAGCGCTGCACTGTAATTATACATCCGGCAAGATCATCTCAACAAAATTAAACTGCTGTCTATAATGCAGCCTAGAGTTTACATCCCCGAACCGTCACAACATGACTTAACTTCTGACTATAGTACAGTCTGGGACTGTCTACAGCCCTCAAGGCCGTCACATTATGGCTCAACTGCTGTCTGAAACAGCGCTTAAGCCAATGTCTATAATAAAGCATCAGTCAGTGCCAAAGTCAAGAGTCCTTAACGGAAACCCGAATTGTGCTTATTAAGAACGAGATGTAAGTAGCACTCACCAAAACAAGCACAGAGCTCAGTAGATCGCCCAGTCTGTTTGTGAGTCTTTTTAGAACGTTGACCTGTTTACCATCCAGACTATCTTCTGTGACAGTGCCATTTTGTTTCTCCTTCAGTTGTTTGATGGGAATGTCCGGTAGCACCTTCGGAGGAGGCGCTGTGCACAGTTAAACAGTTCTGTGTGTAATACACATAGGGAGCAACGTCCAGGACAGCAAACATTTACAGCAGCATAGAGTGCATACATTTACAGCAACATAGAGTGCAAACATTTACAGGAGCACACAAAAATTCACAAGCAGCATGGGGTACAAACATTGACAACCAGCATATGGTGCAGACATTTATAAGCAGCATGGTGTACAAACATTTACAGCAGCCCACGGTACAAACATTTACGCCAGCACAGGGTGCGAACAATTGTAAGCAACATTTGGTACAAGCATTTATAAGCAGCATCAGGTATAAAAATTTACAGTAGCATACGCTACAAACACTTACAGCAGCATGAGGTACAAACATTTACAAGAAGCATGGGGTACGAGTATTTACAAGCAGCATGGGTTACAACCATTTACAAGCAGCAAAGGGAACGAATGTTTAAAAGCAGCATGGGGTACAAACATTTATAAGCAGCATGTGGTACAAACATTTAATGCAGCATGGGGTACAAACATTTACAAGCAGCCAGGGGGAGAAATACTTACTAACAGCATGGGAAACAACCATTTATAAGCATCATGGGTTACAACCATTTGCAAGCAGCGTATGGTACGAAAATTTACAGAGAGAACTGAAAGTGACCCAGAATTCGACAGCTTTTTCGAACAGTAAGAAAAAACAAAATATACAATATGAGCCCTAAGGGTGTTGTGACAAAATGTTTTTCAAATGTCAAAATTTTTCAAGATAATTGGGAAAAATGCTTTTTAAAATCTTTGAATTACTTTCCACGAACAATATTTAGCGTGTGTCACAGGTGTATTATAGAGGGCTACAAGTCGTTTTGGGCTACCCTGAGGATCTTACCAGTATCATCGTTTGTCGGGGTGTGACTCTGGTCTTTACATGAGGGCAGTTTCTTAGGGTAGCCGGCAATCATGAAGGCGATGACAGGAAAAGCGATGGTCAAAGCCACGAAGCCGAGCCACCAGGCCCCAACCCAGTACGCATCTCCTTCGGACACAGTCACCCTGGGGGAACAACGAGGTTGTTACCAGAGAAAAGTTTAAAGAAGTCGATCCATCAGGGCATTACCACGTCAGTATCTCCCTCAGTCACCGCCACACTGAGGGAACAAGGAGGTTATTACCAGAGAAACGGTTAAGGGGCCCGACTCGTCAGGTCCATACTTAGTAATAATCGCCCTCAGACACAGTCATACTGAGGGAACAAAGAAGTTTCTACCAGAGAAAAGCTTAATAACACCGATCCGTCAGGTCCCTACCAAGCCTGTATCCCCCTCAGAAAATCACCCTGTGGGAACAAAGAAGTTTCTACCAGAGAAAAGCTTAATAAAACCGATACATCAGGTCCTTACCTAGTAAAACCTCAGACACAGTTACACCGAGGGAACAAGCAGGTTACCAGAGAAAAAGTTAAGGACTCATAAGGTCCCTACGGAGTCTGTATCGACAAATATTCACCCTGAGGGAACAAAGCGGTTGCTACCAGAGAAAAGATTACAAAAAAAAAAAAAAAACGATCCGTCAAGTCACTTGCCAAAAAAGATCACCCTCAGTCACCGTCACACTGAGAGAACAAGGGGATGTTTAACAAGTAACTGATTAAGGACCTAGACGTGGAAACAGATATTTGTATGCTGGCCGTCAAAGAAGCCGGTTCTCCTGGACCCTATCCAGTAAGAGGTGTTTAACAGGGAACTGGTCAGCAGAGTCGATCCACCAAGTAAGGCTCGCCCTCACCACACTGAGGAAAGAGGTGTTTAACAGGTAAACGGAAAAGCCGATCCAACGGTCCCCCAACCCGAATGCGTCGCTCTCCGACACCAGGCCCCCGGTCAGCATTTTGTAATTGTTTTCTCTTTTTTTTTTTACGCACTGCATGGAACGTTTCTCGAATAAAAACTTATGTCAAACAACATACACACTACCAGTTGCTCCCTTAAACAAAACTCAGGTTTCCTGAGGAAAAGTACAGGCAACATCCCCGACAGGTACCGCAAATGTTAAGTTTGTCGAGCAGATGCCCCAGATTCTACCCAGTCCACTTACTGTTTGTGGCAAAATGAAACGTATATTGCTGTCAATGAAGAATGGCCAGAATTAGAGCATTACAATGAAACATTTGATTTATGGTTCAGATGTGCATTGTTCTGCAAACACATGATCTGAGCACTGGCTGTCACAAAAGAAATAAGAGGCAAATGACCACTGACCACGTAATGGATAAAGAGGGAAATGGCCGCTGCCTGGATTTGCGATGTAGGCCTACTCACGTTTCCATGTCCACTCGGTTGAAGTCCACAAAGAGAGTAAGTGACTGACCACCACTGACATAGCCGATAGCCGCACCAATGGCGCCCACCGCGAAATATATGCCTGCCGAGGGAACACAACAGACACATCTTATACAACATAACTGACCCACCTTCAACACTTTCCTGACATACCCTCCCAGATACCTTTGGAAGGAACAAAACAATATTCGATTAAACAATGCACACAAAACACACATATCGCGTAGTACAAGGTACACTGGCACTACTCTCATTCAGATATATACCTTTATAAATCGGTACCCTGCTTGGCGTCTTTTTATCGTACTGACAAAGAGATTCTTGCGTCTAGATAGCCACCATTACATGATAAGTTTAGTTGACTTAATAACAGTTTGGCTGCAAATGCTAGAGAATGATTGCTTCCTTACAGCCTCACTGATGATTCCATTCATGTCGAGAAGTCGAGTTGCCAAAAGATTTTAAACAGTCCTTGACTTGGAACAAACACGATGAGAAGTTAAACAATTAATAGATTGCCGTAGAAAATGGTTTAAGTCTCTCATCAAACAATCAGTGCAGAAACAGATAGTGTAGTTAGCATACCACACACCTAAATACAGTGATGTCTGGCTGGGGTTGGAGACGTTCTCGTCTATGTAGGGAGCGGCCAGTGTTGTAGCCGGGGTATCACCCACTCCCAATATGAACTCTGCTATCACAAAAATAGCGAAGTACAATGTGGTGGAGCCGTCTTGCGTCTCTTCCCCTGTGTCATCATTAGATGTCCTGCTCTTCGACGCGAAGGACTTCGCACGGTTCGGATCACATATGTGACCCGACGTAGCGTTCACTCCTGCAATTAGTGGACACAGACAATAAATGCAAAGAACACGGTATGACACGTCTGTCCTATTGCATTACCTCGTATCTGCTTACACGGGGAATAAGAATTTTAATATCACATACCATCGCGTTGAGAATTTATCTTATTGTTATTTGGAAGGAAGGTTATTTTCCTTCTCGTCTGTTTTCTGCGAGAAAATACCAATGTGACACATCATCATCTGTCCTCATGTTGGGGCTTAGGATTTGATCAGACTGGTCGAGTCTGGGCGGGAATTGTAGGCTACTCGGAGCTATCTGTTACTAACACTCTTTCAGAGTGACTGTGTAGTTTCGGTTATCAAGTCGTTAGTTGTACGATCTGCGACATACCCTCTCGTCCAGCATGTTTAGTTATGATCGACATTGTGGTTTGAACCATATTCTCAACGTTGACAATTGTCGCTGTTGTCAGAGAACAAATTGGCAAATTTTAATGTAGTCAATAAAATAACAACACGCCTATTGGTAGGCATACAAAGTCATGTGAGCGGCAATCAGAGGTATTTTGGGAGTTTGTTGACAGTGTGCTCACAGAAAATAACACGAAGTTCTACAGGCGGATGTGGTAAACGTACTTCTTGGGCTGATTTTGGTTTGACTCATTTTATTTTATTTTTTTTTAAGTATCAAAACCAATACACGTTTGGCAGACTATTAACTATGCACAGTTTCGGGTTGTACTACATGTAGTTGGGGGTTAACAAATACGTATATCCTATCCCTGTGCTGTAAGGACTACAATGGCGACGCGTCAGAGTGTCAAACTTAGACCTACGGCTTTTATCTATTTTGATAAAAATTAGTATATTGTTTATACAAAAAGAGCTCAAGCTGTGCATCTAAATGTGCTTATTATTAATTTTCACCTGAATATACAGTATTCAACTGGAATTATCCTAAAGGACACCAACCATTTTCGAAGTTTTCATATACATGGGCCAGCAAACTCCTTAGGCGCATTCTTGAACAGGGGATACAATGTATATGTTTCTGAATTCTTTTGCAGTTTGTACTCCCGACAGTATTGCTAATAATCACACCCAACAAAGTTTTGGCACGCCCAAAAAAGCAAATTTAAGTCAGGCGCACCATGCGACTAAGAAAAAAACTCAACTTCGATATTAGACTACACCGTAATTAACCTTTTGTCCACTTAACGTTATGGTTTGGGGCATGGTCTGTCGTTCTCCCTGTGATAGAAATTGTACGAAAGGATAATTAACCCTTTGTCCACATCACGTTGTTGATTGGGAGTTGGGACACGGGCTGTCGTTCTCCGTGTGGTGGAAATTGGACCACAGGATAATTAAGCCTTTGTGCTGTGGGCTTGGGACATATAGTGTGTGGTAATACCTGTGTTGGAACAGAATAATAAACGCTTAGTTCTTAAGAGGTTGTGATTGTGGCTTAATACAAAAGGCGCTGTAGCAGATCTTACCCGTGTCGGTGTAATCAAACACATCCGAGATGAGTTGAGGTAACAGAAACAAGAAACAGCCGATCCCTACAACAAAGGTTCCCAGGGCCAGGTAGTGCGGCTTGTGTCCCCGGGCCCCCAGGTAGCTGACCCCGACGACCACGACCAGGCCCCCGATGTGGTGGGCGGTAACGATGAAGCCTGTCTGGGAGCTCGTCAGTCCGTACCGCCTCTCCAGGGTCGTGATGGCGATGTTGACCAAGCTGTGGGATAACTCCTCCAGCAAGTAAAACAAAGACATCCAGACCACAAACCACTGGACCCGGTTGAAAAACTGCAGGAAACTAGGGAGAGAAAGGAAAAGTCACTGAAATGTTCAATCAGTTAAACACCGGCCGCTGTGCCTTGACGAAGCTGGAGAAATAAGGTAGATTATACCGCGTCACATTAACATACCCAACAAATGTACAATAAGGTGGATTACACCGTGTCACATTAAGACGACACGGTACATGTGGAATGAAACAGATTATACCATGTCACATTAACGCGACAAGCACATGTATAATAAGGTGGATTACACCGTGTCACGTTAATGTGACAAGTGCAGATACGTTCACATGTATATGCTTACAAAACAGTGAGCACAATCTCAAACAGTCACATACAAGCCGGTATACATTCTATGGTAAACACCTGCAATCAACTACGGTGAAATCAACTACAGATACATAATGGTGTTACTCTTAGAGATATTTTAAAGCTACTGGAGCCCCTCAAGTGTGGAATTTGGCCAAATTTTTTCTTTCCCATTTTGTTTCTGTCTATGAAATCACATAAAGATGAGAACCAAAATAGAATGGTAAATGCATTGAATTTGACAAAAGTATAAATTGTTGGGAGCTATGGAAGTTTTCTTCGTTCCCCTTGATTAGGGGACTAGCTTACTGAGGGGAACACCTGCTGTGTATAGACATGTCTCTGGAAAATGTATATTGCCTTGAGCTAACACTTGTGTATGGACTGTGCACCGCTGCTCGAGCAGACTTCTACCCAAGCAGGCATTGTGGACCTTAAATACACACTTATGTGTTAAAAGCAACAGACTTAATCAACCCACTGGGGTATCATCAGGCCAGGGGTTTATAAGCATGTTTCCGTAGGATTTGCTCAGAACTATCTAGATAAAACAGCAATTTGCACTCTCATGGAAAGTTGTAATTTTTTTTAATTTTACAATTTTTAATTTTACGGTTTATTCACCTGTTAATAACTGGGGTTTGGAGAATTATTGATGAAAATTAATTTTAAAACTAGTTAATGATGAATTTTGTAAGACTTGATCCTCCTCAAGACATTTTGGTCAGTTTCTGTGGTTTTATTTTTGAGACGGACTTGCGCTGGAATTCTTTTATTTTTAGCTTATGTTTCAATATAAAGCTTTGAAATTCGGCACACATGAAGCTGAATATCTGGCGTAAAAAAAGTTCTACAAATGTTTTATATCTTTTCTAGTTTTAAAGATATTACCAAAAGAATATCAAAGTTTCCAAAAAAAAAAATTAAAATTTTTCAAAGCTTTTTCTTTAAATGATCATTCCAAGCCATCGAGGATGAATATTAAAAAGCTCTGGAAACTTTGTATAGTTTAAATAGAAAAAATATGAACCAAAACAATAAAAAATTAGGTAAATTTTGAAAATATTTTTGAAACTAGAATATATAGACATATGGCTATATTCAATGAATATTTTGGGCTACAGGAGGTAAAATGAATAATTTTGCTTAAGAGGGGTTTTAGTATCCTTAAGCGCTCATTTATTTATTGATTGTTGTTTTAAATCTAGAAGATGGCACTTATTTTTAGGGGAGGAAGACAACAAAGTCTCTGAGGACAACTACCCGGCATGCTGGTGAAGAGCTGTCCTTCATAGGATGGGCGAAATTTTACGACGTATTTTCATGAGGCAAGTGTCTTCAACAAACGTAAAACTGAGCAGATTGCCTCAATGGCGCTCATTGTTACCGAAGCAGTACGAAATATTCAATTAGGTAAATATTGTGCTCGCAGCTAAGATACCAGCTGTGGGATGCTACCATTTAAGTCTCGTGGCGCTCTCTTCAAGGTTTGAACCGTCTCGTAAATCTGTACAGTATTTGTTTCCGAAATACATGTATTCGTGCTATAGTCAGGAAGACTTTCGTACACATTGACATAAATTTGTTCTCTTCAACTTAAATTGATCTTTTTCAGAAAAAGGTCATGATAGTGCACGCACAGAATGTCACCGCACAGTTGACAAGAGGCGATACAGGTACAATCAATGTAAAAACTTGCTTGATATTGTTTAATTTATAGCCTCTATGACGTGTATAGCATACTGGCCAATCCTGGATTCGAACTCACCGCCAATTTGGCGATCACAAAACCTTTAAAATTAATGGTCACTTACTGTGGCGTGAATGGTCCCCAACCAAATCTGTTCTTCTCAGCTTTTGTAGACTCTGGTTTGTCATCTGTCGTGGACTCCATGGTCCTGTTCAGAGGTACCTTCGAGCAACAGAAGCTTCGTGCAAAGGATTATGTATCTTGAACAGGGATGTGATCTCGGTAAGCATTAGCTGCGAAACTGTCATTGAGATACAGCAACTAGCTAAACAGCCAATGACACCATGTACTTCACTACTGGCTTACAAATTACCGTGCAATAACTCTTAATTATGGTTAATATGGGTGTCTTAACAGGGTCACTTTTTAAAAATTACAGTCTCTAAAGATAAAGGGTATATGCTCATAAATAAATACACAAGCAAGTATTTATAGATTGAGATATGGTTTGAATGTTTTATGGGGGCTTTATACAATTGTTTCCTTGGCTAATATTTCTGTTATTTATAATCGTCCCTGTACCTGAGCAATTTTTGTGTCATTTGGTGCAGATATACTTCTACATGTAATATCTTGGAAATACAGCGCTCTGTGGAAATTGAAATCATTCTTGTTCAGGGAATGATACTGTAGAACTGCAGTACATAATGGAAGTTGGGAATGCTGTGGTTCATCCAACAATGTTCATGTAGTACAGTGGACAATGTGTTGTGGAAAATGGAAAAGCTCCCGTTCACGGAATGAAACAGTGAAACGGGTACTACAGTTATCTTTAAAAACGAAACTGGTCTTGTTCTTTGAATAGCATAGTGATATTTATTTATTTATTTATTTATTTGATTGGTGTTTTACGCCGTACTCAAGAATATATCACCTGTACGACGGCTACCACCATTATGGTATGAAGAAACCGGGCAAGCCCACGACAATCGACAGGTTGCTTAATAATACAGCTAGTTGTATATGCAAAACGAAGACGCTCTGGTTCATAGCTAGCTATAAGCATCAAGGTGAAAGGACATCTGTCAGAGCCCCGGAAGACGACCATCGCAGGGTGGCTGACACACCTTCTTACGTACGATCTAGGAACGTCAAAACGTGATCACTGGTGAGATGTACTGTAATAGCACCCGAACTACTGGATCAGAGAGGCTCCGGTTCATGGAATGATAGAGTGTACTCTATCATTAAAGTGTACTATGGAAACAAGATTCGCCCTTGTATGCGCCCTTGTGGAGCAATACAGTGGAACTAGATGGCGCTATGGGGACGAAAACCCTTTTGCTCACAGAGTAAAATAGAACTATGTTTATTTATTTATTTGATTGGCGTTTTAGGCCGTACTCAAGAATATTTCACCAGCATCATGGTGGAAGGAAACCAGGTGGTGCCCGGGGGAAACCCCCGACCATCCGCAAACCTTCCAACATACGGTGTGGTAGGAAGCCAGCATAAGGTAGACTTGAACTCACGGACCGCATTGGCGAGAGGCACTTGAATCATTACGCCGCGCTGGAGCGCCAACCCTCTCTGCCCCCTAGAAGAACTATAGTGTGTTGTGGAAACCGTCGAAGCTCTTGTTCATGGAATTCTGTACCATAACTATATTGCGGTAGAGACGCATGGAATTCAATTATACAGTGGAAGTATAGTGCACTCGGGGCCACCGTGGCTCAGTTCGTTAGCGCGCTAACGCAGCACAATGACTCAGAAGCCTCCCACCAATGCGGTCGTTGTGAGCTCATGCTAGCTTTCTCTCCGGCAGTGCGTGGGAAGGTCAGCCAGCTACCTGCGAATGGTCGTGGGTTTCCACCTGGCTGTGCCTGGTTTCCTCTCACCATGATGCTGGCCGCCGTCATATAAGCGAAATATTCTTCAGTACGGCGTAAAACACCACTCAAATAAATAAATAAATATAGTACACTCTGGGATCAGAAAACACTGTCGTCCACGGAATAATATAGTAGAACTACAGTGTACTATAAAAACTGGAAAAGCCATGGTTCATGGCATATATCTTTTACTGAATTTACTCACTGGTTTATTCGATAATGAAAACGAAAAACGAAAAAATGGATGAAGGAAACCGGTCGGAGCCTAGGAGAAAACACCGCCCTTTCCCGAGTGCCTGACCGCCTAGCAAATGTGGTGAAGTCATGTCACAGAATTATAACACACCTGTCCTTAACCACTCAAAGCTCAGTACGCCTCTGTCCTCAGCTACACAAAGCTGAGTGCCTTGGCGCCTGACAAACCAGGTGTGGTAATGCCGCAGAATTATAACACGTCTGTACTTTGCTACACAAAGCTGAGTACCTCGGCGGCTGACAAAACTGGTGTGGTAATGCCGCAGAATTATAACACGTCTGTACTTTGCTACACAAAGCTGAGCACCTCGGCGGCTGACAAAACTGGTGTGGTAATGCCGCAGAATTATATCACGTCTTTACTCAACTACACAAAGCTGAGTTCCTGGGCGCCTGGCAAACCTGGTGTGGTTATGTCCCAGAATTATATCACGTCTGTCCTTCACCACACAAAGCTGAGAAGGTGCGCGCCCGATAAACTTGGTGTGGTAATACTGCAGAATTATGACAAGTCTGTCCCTAACTACACAAGGCTGAGTACCTGGGCGCCTGACAAAACAGGTGTGATAACGCCACAGAATGTTAACACGTCCGTCTTCAACTACACAAAGCTGAGAACCTGGGCGCCAGGTGTGATAATGCCGCAGAATGTTAACACGTCCGTCTTCAACTACACAAAGCTGAGAACCTGGGCGCCAGGTGTGATAATGCCGCAGAATGTTAACACGTCCGTCTTCAACTACACAAAGCTGAGTACCTGGGCGCCTGACAAACCAGGTGTGGTAACACGTCTGTCCTCAACTCCACAAAGGGGAGTACATGGGCGCCTGTCAAACCTGGTATGGTAATGTCGCAGAATTATAACACGTCTGTCCCTCAACTACACAAAGCTGAGTACCTGGGCGCCTGTCAAACCTGATGTGGTAATGTCGCAGCATTACAACACGTCTATCCTTAACTATACAAAGCTGAGTACCTGGGCGCCTGACAAACCAGGTGTGGTAACACGTCTGTCCTCAACTCCACAAAGGGGAGTACATGGGCGCCTGTCAAACCTGGTATGGTAATGTCGCAGAATTATAACACCTCTGTCCCTCAACTCCACAAAGGGGAGTACATGGGCGCCTGTCAAACCTGGTATGGTAATGTCGCAGAATTATAACACGTCTGTCCTCAACTACACAAAGTTGAGCACCTGGGGGAAACACTCCCACACGGACCACTTGCCCTACCAGTAGCAGTGGATTACATGGATCACTTGTCCTACTGATTTTTGCCTCTGGGAGGCTATAATACAAGCTGGTTGGCAAACTGACAGGTGTACAAAACCAACTTTCTTAAGTATGGTGTTGAACAATAATAAAACAAGTTTAACACTAACAAAGTAATACAAATATCTGCCTCTTTTATTAATGTATCTTTCTGGCATGCATTTAACACTAAATCGTCAGACGAACACAACCAAAAATTGTGAACTCATGTACTGTCACATCAGTATTTTTTTCAAGTCTTCTTCTTTTTGGATTCAGGTTCATTATCCTCTTCATCATCATCGCTATCACCATCATCATCATCTGATAACATAAAGACATTGGACAAGTTTAGCATATACACTATGTCAAATCATCAACATTTACATCATTACCTGAGAACATAAAGTTTTGCATACATGTACAGTATGCCGAATCATCAACATATCATTACCATCATCTGAAAACATAAAGACATTGGATATGTTTATCATGTGCAGTATGTCAGATCATCATCATAATCTTCACATAAGAGCACTGATAAAGACACTGGAGAGTTTGGCACACAGTGATTGGTAAATCGCTTAACTTAATATCGCCACGATATGGCTGAAATCTTGCCGATGTGGCGTTAAGCAATACTCATCCATTCATTTGTTCACTCTTAACCTAATGTAAATCAAGCAGAGCATCATCGCAGCTATTCTATGGTCACATACACTTCAGTCTTAATTTCTAAAACTTGTTACAGAGATAAACTTAATTTTTCTGAGCACCATTGCCGAAGACATCAAACAAAATATCCTTTATATCACTGGGTAATCTAGCACCTTCCAAGGTTCACCAGTTCATAAAAGCAAGGTTGTTTAGAGGTGGCAATTTCCATGAAAAGTTCAGTTCTGTGTATCAGATGCAACTAAATCCAATGTGCCAAATGGCAACATAGTCATGCTAGTCCTGAGTGCCAGATGCAACTTAATCCTGTGTGCCAAATGGCAACATAGCCATGCTAGACCTGAGTGCCAGATGCAATTTAATCCTGTGTGCCAAATGGCAACATAGTCATGCTAGACCTGAGCGCCAGATGCAATTTAATCCTGTGTGCCAAATGGCAACATAGTCATGCTAGTCCTGAGCGCCAGATGCAATTTAATCCTGTGTGCCAAATGGCAACATAGCCATGCTAGACCTGAGCGCCAGATGCAATTTAATCCTGTGTGCCAAATGGCAACATAGCCATGCTAGTCCTGAGTGCCAGATGCAACTTAATCCTGTGTGCCAAATGGCAACATAGTCATGCTAGTCCTGAGTGCCAGATGCAACTTAATCCTGTGTGCCAAATGGCAACATAGTCAAGCTAGTCCTGAGCGCCAGATGCAACTGAAGCCACCAGTGTAAAGTACCAGGGTATTGCTTTAAGTCCATCACATCCGTGTTTATATAGCTACAGAACACGTCAGGTTAACACAATGCAATGCAACTTGAACAAGGTGAGCACCATGCTGTTCAACAGTTGAGTACCAGCATTGTGCCAGACAAATCAAAGGGGTAGTGTCAATTTAATCTATGAAAAAGCTTCAGTATTAATATTAATGCAGAACTTCCAAGTTTGCACCAATAACATTAAATCTGCAAATTATATTTAGTCAGGCCTTCAAACACACCAGCTGGAAAAAAATATAGGAGGAAAATTGGCAACAATTAATAATGTTGATAGAAATCAGATATTAGACTTTCCTCTTGGTGATGAAATCTATACTAAATATGAGTTCTATAAGTCTGAAACCTTCTGCTGAATGGAAAAGAAACTGTAAAAATGAGGAAAGGCTCAATAAAAAGACCATTTCAAGAATTATCTGAAATTACCTAAATTTTTTAAGGATCTTTTACACACGGAGTTATTACCATATTAATGATGTATATTGGCAACAACATTACACAGCCTTTTCTACATCTTCATGTTCTGTTCTGAACAAAACTTGAGTGAAACATACCCCTGTTGTGTGTCCTTCAGCCTAGGCATGAACAAGAATATCTGACATTAAATACCTAGAGATTTCAAGTCCAGAAACAAGTCGGTGATGTCACTGATGACGTGCATCATTTATATGGTCCATGAAGCCCACGATGCAATCAAAATATTTGACTGCATTTATTCAAAAAAAAAAAAAAAAAAAAAACTGTAATAAATTGACACATTTTTGTTTCCCTTTAACCACTGGCAATCAAATGACAGGTAGGTTGCCAGAAATCCACAATATATGCAATTTAAGTACACACGTGGAGTCCTGTAGAGACGTATCACTGTGCATTAAATGATAATACTTGTATCACGAAGTTTCAAGTTAACTCTAAGTTAAAATAATGGAATGTTTAGTACCTTCTTCACATGTATGTATCATGTTTCCTGCAAATGACATTAGTTTTGTAGGTGACAATAGAGTGATAACCAGTTTACAGATTAGAGAGACTGAAAATATTTACTGTGGTACTAAATGGGCAAACAATCTGTAATCTTTGCAAAACCCTAAAGGAAAAGAACTCCCATATCATTCAAGCAGAGGAGACCAAAATGAAACTTTAACTTTGTTCATGGAAACAAGATCTGTAATTTGTAAAAAACTGCTTCAAGTAAAGTAAGGTTATTGAAGAAAAACAATGTGTAACCTTTGGTAAATTAAAGGGAAATAATGCCCATAGTTAAGTTTTGGTGTAGTAGCGAACCCAAACTAGAGCCCAAGGGCTGTGAAATGGGTCTATTGCTCTTCTCCAAATTTATTCTCCTTGCAACTAGTGACCAGTTGACTTCCAGCAGAATTGGTTAGTCTTCTCCAAGCACTAAGTGCCTATCTATCATTGTGTTTGTCCCAGGGGATTGGGCAGAAGTGCTTTGCACCATTTTATGTCGATCTTTTCTTCACCAGCTCATGACATTACTTTAAAGAGAATGCATTACACCAGAAAGTCATATTGTGACAAAATCCCCAAACAAAAGTCCTCACCATTTCTATTTGTTTGGTCAGTGTGAGCACCAAGTAAGTCCAAAATATTTTCATTAGCTGTACCACTGCTGTACGTGGCAACAGGTCAAGTCAACATGAGGGCCTCTGTGACTCAGTTAGTTAGCGCGCTAGCACAGCGTAATGACCCAGACGCCTCCCAACCATGCGGCTGCTGTGAATTCAAGTCCAGCGCATGCTCTCTTCCTCTCCTGCTGTACATGGCAAAGTCTGCCAGCTACTTGTGGGATGGTCGTGGCTTTCTTCCAGGCTCTACCCGGTTTCCTTTCATCATAATGCAGCCCGCTGGCATATAAGTGAAATATTCTTGAGTAGGTCATATAACATCTATCAAGTAAATAACTGAAAATCCAACCATAATCGGTTCCTTCAATTTTGACACTCTCAAATTAAACCTATTTATATGTCTACTTATGGTAAAATTCTTATCCTTAAAAAGAAAACTAGCTTTAAGAAAAACTTAAAAAGACCTTTGCAATGTATATATATATGAACTCAAACAACATATTTAGTGCCATTAAATTAAAAATGCATGCGTAACAAATGCTTGCGCCAATTATGAATGACCAATACTCAGACTTTCCTCTGCACATCAATGTCATGGACATGACTTGTTACATCAGGTGCCTTTCTTTATTTACTCATTATCTCACTAAAAAAAAACGCAACAGTTTATTTAGCTGTGTGGTTTGTACTAAGTACACTGCTAGCTTTACTTATGCATGTTATAATTGGAGGGAATTGTTTAAGGGAGGTAACTGTTCTGGGGAATGGGGAGAGGGTGGAATTGCCAAGGGGGAATATGTTCCAGTTCCAACCAAATCATATGAATCAGGTGAAAATACTTCATGTTTCACCTGAACTATGACGACACACATAAAAAGGCAAAATTCAACAAAAGTATTAATCAAAATGTGTTAGTATCTCAAAATGGCTTTACTACACTGTAAATCCACTGCTAAACACCTGCTGCAAAACAGTCTGGCTGAATGTGGACAGAAAATCAAACCCTCTGGGGAAAAACCTGTCAAAATGTGGATGTGGCTTCCTTACACTGGCAAAAGTTTCTCGCATAAGGAAACTTCTCAATAAACCAGTTTTTTTCTTTACCACTGGCAGACCACCAAAACCAGTTTCTTTACAAATATAAAAAACCAAACCCAATTTCAATTCAAAATCTCTGTTATTTATAACTTCTCATGCCCAGTTTGCTCATCTGAATATACTGGTAAAACTGACAGATGTCTGATCAGAATAATAAAGGAACATGGCTATGTCTCTAAACAGAGTGAAATATATAATCATATCTCCAGCTGCCAGGCTGCAATGAATTCCAATATCTCACCAATTTACTATGCCTATCAGACAACCTCAACAATATGGAACCACCATGCCTGTGAGGTGTTATCGTAAATAACACAAAGATCACTGATCAGTCCTATCAGACATTTTGCTTAAGGACACCCTTTACATTCGGGGATGCCTCCCTATCCCTCCACCTACATCCCCATCCCCAAACTTCCTTTATTTATTCCCTTCAATGATCCTACTGTGAAACCTGTACATATACTATACCATGTAATGCTCCATCTCTATTCTTAGTAAGTGTAGTTAATTGCTGTGCTTTTGCTTCGTTTTGTTTCCACATGCCTATTTCAGTACAAGTGGTCTCATACCCTGTTTATACCATCAAAATTTCCTTTTGTCCTTATGATCTTATTTACATTTTCTACATGTGCATATATTACAACTGCTTTTATTGTTACGTAATATGTGTATTTAGGCATGTTGAACCAAAATATTCCTAGCCTTATATCTATGGTATTGCTACTCACATTACTCCTGATGATGGCAAAATAAATTGCTGAAATATTGAGTCATATATTGAGCTTACGTTTATCAGAGTTACACAACGTGTGTAGTATCCCAAAAAGTGTTGAAAACTATCACTTTTCTAAGAACATATTCTACTAAGCATGGAAAAGTCCTGCATATGGCTTTCAGACCTCTACTCTAGCCCCCTTAAGTATGAAATTACAATAATAAGCTGAATCGGCATTGGAACTATCTCAGCAGAGTATTAATGCTGTTTGGGCTAAACAGGGTAGGTGCTCTTGCAAACTAACGCAAAGTGACGCTAAACAGACATGATTTCCGGCAGTCGCTACAGAATACACATATGACAGACACGATTCCACAACCCCTTTTCAGTCAATTTTTCTTTGTTATTTTTCTGGACTTTGCTCACACAAAACGTAGGTGAACAGAGTTTGTAGGCGCCAGACTGGTTACAATCCACCGTAGGCTAAGAGTGATTGCTCTTTGGTCTTAAGTTAAAACAAAATGCTCTGCATCTGATTGTTGCTGTATGGCGACTACTGGAAATCAATTCTTTTTAACATTATTTTGCATTAATTGGCAAGAGCACCCACCCATGTCTCGCCCCGACAGCGTTAATATCGCGAAACTGCTTCAATGCCGAGTCGGCCAATGTAACAATGCTTCCAGAACAATTAAGCATTTTGTGACACTTGAAAGTGAAGATTATATGGTGGCTGTTGAGGGCTACACCTCAAAAACTACTGGCAATTTTTTCCCAGAATTTCTAAGGGGCAAGTGGGTCACCACAAAACATTTTTTTAGCTGATTTGACATGGTATGACCCACACAAGTTCGAGTTTGACCAGGGCATGGGCTTTTATATTTACAACTTCTTGGTTTGACCTGGGATCTGGCCCTTTTCCCCATAGGCCCTTATCCCCAGGGCATATTCCCCACATGCCATTTCTCCCACTGGCCGAACACGTCAGAAGGTCCTAGATAAGTAAGTGGCATCAAAATACTTGATAAAGGGCTCAAGACATTCTGGAGCACTGTCCTGCTCTACTTCATCCACTGGAAGGAATGCTAGCGCATCGAGCATTCCACAATACTGCTTCACCTGTGTATCAGCCTTATATCATGCAACAAGTCTTGAATCTTTCTCCAGGTGCTTTGTGAAAGATGGAAAAAGCAGCCTTGAGTGGTTACATGTTGTCCTAGGATATTGTGGATGGCCTGCATAGATTCCTGTTCAAAATCAGTGATGATTGCTACTGGGTCAGGATTGAAGCCAAGGACTTCACAATGATCCAGGATGGCTTGAAGCATCTCTTCATAGCAAGCACGTGTCTTGTGTGAAAGCAAACAGTATACACAGGAAACTGCTGTATCTCCCAATGGAGCACGGATTACATATAACTGATGGAATATGTTTGGCGCCATGGTTACCATCCATAAACCAATGTTTACTTCTGCCGTAAGGCTTCATCTGAGGCATCTCTATGAAATATAGTAAATACCACTGTCATGGGTCATGAAGGGCTCATCTTTCTCTTTGGCAGTTGTAAGGAAATCTCTCAACAAAAAACACCACAAAACATTTTTTAAGCTGATCTGACATGGTATGATCCACACAAGTTCGACTTTGACCAGGGCATGGAATTTTATGTTTACAACTTCATGTCATCCAGCCTTTTTCCCCACTGGACCTTTTCCCCATAAGTTTTGGGCTCATTTGGAAGAGTTCCTCTTTTCTGTTTTCGGATTGTTTGCTTCAACGTTTGTGTCTTTCCAATGTGGGCTCTTATTGGGTTGGAAGCTTCTAAAAGAGCATCAGCAATAATCTGTGCTGGTCTTTCACTTGAGTTTTGGGCTCTGCCTCTCATAGCTGTCCGAAGTTTTACAATTTCCAGAGCATCTTCATCTGGTTCATAAGTGTGGACCTGTGTTACATCAACATAGGTCATGGCCTAGTCTATGTATGCATTGCCTCTACAGTGATGGGTTTTTCTCCAAGAACATTCCCAGCATATACGTCCAGATACCCCATTCTTCTTTATGTACATGGAGCCTTGGTTCAGCAACTTAAATCCTCCAGGACTTGTCTTTATGAGTTCCATGGTAATAAAGTCAGTTATAGTGCACTTAACTGAGCAAGAAACAAGTGACAATCCTCAATAACAAGGTCAATTTCTATACATAAGCAGATTTAAGGTGGCAGGATTGAGTAAACCTGTGAATGTCACTGAGAACTTATTGAACTAAGGGATTTATCCTTAATCCTTAATCTCATGTACCTGTATGTTCCTCAAAGAACTAAAACAAAGGAATTACAGTCAGATGTAGCCTTCAGATCAGTCTGCCAGTTAGAACTTAGTAATCAGATTAACTGGAGGAACCTTGTTCAGGAGGGACATGTATTCACCAGAGGGATTATCATTTTTAATCTACTCAGTGCCAAACTTAACCCCCCGAACTTCTCAAATCTTACATTATCTTGCTGTATACCTACAAAAATTACCAAATTAATTAATTTTATTGCATTTCATGAAATATATATATTCCAAATCACATAGCAGTACATGTTTATCTATTTTATTTGATTTGTATTCATAGTGGGGAAAAGGGCCTATGAGGAAAAAGGCCAGTGGGGATAAGGGCCAGTGGGGAAAGGGCCTGGGGAAAAGGGCCTATGGGGAAAAGGGCTAGTGGGAAAAAAAGGCCTACACCCGGTTTGGCCTATGACCATACCTTTGTCCGCTCTTTGTTTACTCTGATGTTCTTGAACCAGCACTTTTTCGTTTTCCACAGCTGTCGTCAACAACACATTCGAGTCTTTCTGCAGCTGAAGAATGTTTTCATGCAAGCTGGTCAGGTGAACACATGCCGGCTCTTCACTTCTGCTCACTGTGCGCACGGGGTATGTCAAGTGTTTTGTATCACCACTCTTTAAAGAGATTGTGAGATTTAAACTGCATGTTTCCATTTCTAAAATGTCTGAACACTTCTCCAGCTGTACACTCACCAATGATGTTGTTGTTGTAATGTGTTATAAACACTTTCAAGATTTCTTCACTGGATGATTTCACAGCATGTCCATTCTTTGCGTTCTTACTTTTTACTTTTGCACTCCAAGACACTGCCCCCAGCAGATCAAAATTCGTTTCTGACTGAATGCCTTTTACATTTTAAAAGAGAAAGTGAAACAATTTGGCCCACAACGTGCTCTACCATGGTAAAACAACATCCGGTATTGATGTTCCAGGCATGTCGTGAAGAGATGTAATGAGTGCTCTCATTGGGTTATTTTGAACGCCCTGAGCACAATAAACCAATCACGTTGACTGTAACTCTATCGTGCTCGTAGTACATGACTGCTGAGAAGCGATCAGACATTCTGCTGTGTAGTTGCTCCTCCACTGACGTTTATGCCACTGGTTTTCTTTAGAATGCAGTGATTTGTGTGGAAGAAATAGTGTTGCTTGCCTCCTTTTGATTAACAAGAGTGGATATTCAAGGGTAGGCCAGATAAGTTTTCTGACCGGTATTCGGTAACAGTCGATGTTGAACATTCATTGGCACGAGTACATGACACTGACTGACCATGCATGCGGACTGCCGTGTCCGACACAGTGTTTTCTCCGTCAGGCTTTGACCATGACTTTACAGTAAGGCGAAATTTCTAAGCCACAGGATAATTGTATGAAGAAGTAGACCAGGTTCAAATTACAAGGCCTTAATTCTAGGGTTTAAGTGAAACCGAAATATGGACGTTCAAAAAGGACATTATTACAGCAGTTATTAAGGGACAGACAAAGGGTAAAAATGTTTAATTCGAGGACACTGTCTAGTATGCTGGTAGGTAGATACAGAACTTTTCAAACATATGGTGATAGATGCAGAGCTACAGGGTGATAGGTAATGGAATTGGGAGAGTGGCTTAGCTGCTTAGACACAGATACTTGTCTAAACATTAGGCAAGGGATATATACAAAGCAGAAATGTGGGTAGTGTAGCCTTGTTGAAAACAGGCATTTTTATTGAATGGTAGGCCCTTGCCTTCTTTCTGTAATGACTAATGTCTAAACAGCCAAGTTATTTGCGTTAACTTTCATCTTGTAAGTCCCCGTCAGTTACCATATCCAAAAGTGAGGCCTGCAGTTCTGTATCTGCCTAGAAGGTTGAGAAATATTCGGATATGCCATAAACACAGCCACTCAACCTTAGTCAGAGACTCCATAGTGGTGGATAACAGATTGCACAGTGAGTTTATGAGCACTACACATACATCTAACTGGTCTAACTGGTATGGTATACATATAGTCCACATCGTAACATTGCCCCTTCCTATTGCTACACATAATTTTGTAATCGTAATCTGATTAAGTATTATTTCTCAGGAGAAAGCATCTAGATGTCTAAATAACGTGGACCCACTTCGTGTTACGAGCACTCAGCTGCCATGGCGGCGTAATGCCTACAGTGCTGGTTGCCATGGTAGTTACGTTCTCATAATGTCAAGGGGGCTTTGTGCAAGTGTGCCCAGGAGGTTAGCACAGAACTCTTAATGGCAACACACGTCCAAATTACAGTTTGTTGACATTCAGTGTTCATACATGCAGGTTTTTCTGGTATCATAATACTTCATTCCTCTCCGGCCTTATGTGAAAAGGCCCACCAGCAACCTGCATATGGTTGTGGGTTTCTTCCTGGCCCAGTTTCCTCCCACCATAATGCTGGCTGGCATTGTATAAGTGAAATATCCTTGAATACAGCGTAAAACACCAATCAAATAAATAGATACATAATAGTACATGTATGGTGTCCTGCTATTATGAAGCTTAGTTTTTCAGCATATTATTCATTGTTGCTCATTTTCCTATACAATCTCTTTATCATTCACTTTGTCTGCCTGTCACTGCTGCTTATGAGTAAAATATATACCTAGACGCATACTGTCTGAACGTGTTTTAATCAAGTTATAACTTGAAAGTAGCCTTCTTACTGAAAGGTGCAAGAGAAGGCCGATCCCCATATTAATTTGAACATAAACAGTAGGGTTTCAAGTCTGAATCGTTGAAATACCTAATATTGATGATAATCCCTTTGGTTCACCATGACTTAGGCAATGTCTTCAGAACTGCTTCTGTATCATTCAGATAGGATTAGTAGATATATGTAAATGTACCTTGTGGGTGTTTTGTAGTTTTGGGTGAAATGTAGATGAAATGTGCCAGGTACATGAAGATTGTTTTTACCTGGTTATTAACTGCATGTATGCTTGTGTATAAGGTTATATGCAGGTAAGATGTTTTATGGTAACCTAAAACAGATTTCGCAAATGGGAGGTAAAATGGTATGGTATGTTTTCGGTTGTGAAAATCCAATCGTGGAAACCTCAGATAGCCTTTCTAGCAACCTGTAGGTTTCCTTAGTGTAAATGTAACTTTCAGAGACTCTGACATAATAAAGGTTTTCAAATGTGAATGAAAGAATTAAGTTCATATTTTTTAACTTAGAAAGCATTGCATTAGTTGCATATACATGTAAGTACTAATGGTGGATAAATTCTGTGCCACATCTTTAATCTCATAACCATAACAACATTATTTCCATTCGTCTGTCAGCAGTGTTTCGGTCAAAGGGTTTCTTTTGAACCACAAACTTGTGCCTGGCTTCTGTCTCTGCTTTGTCAAGTGGATTTCCACACATTTCGACGCCACCTTAAGAAGAATGGGAACCACAAGATAAGCATGTTTGACCATCACCTTCTTCCACAACATACGCTGGTCCTTGGTGTAATTTGCATATTTCCGGTAGACAGTTTCTTCATGTGTTTTCACTGTCTGAGCGAAGTAAGGCCTATCACCCATGTGTAGCATCAGGTGTCCATCATCAAGCCAGAAGTCTCTCACCAGACTGCTTTGTACCTTGCCAGCGTAAATTTTTCTCTGTGTAAGGTTCGAGCACTGTGTAGTAAGTCACCTCTGGCAGGACAAAGGACGTTTGCTAGTCCACCAGCTGTTCTCACTCACCACAGACAAGCAGACCTATATGCATCGTACACACAGATAAAATAAACAACACAGAAATACATCTACCACCATGCCTCCAATTGTGATTCTCCCCTTCGTTTTCTTTAACACTGTTAAAAATTTATGGCGATTTAGGGCTCCTAAGCTCAATGTTGTAAAACCAAGAGGCGAACACATTGAGCTGTTCGCCGAAACGTCGCATCCCTGAGGTATCATGAGGTACTTTGTACATGAAGTTTGCGTTGACGCGGCAGGTAACTGTGCCTTGTGTATTGGTTTACATGCAGATATAATGTTTCTCTCATAACTGTTGTTTTGTAGATGGTGTTCAGAACAAGTCTGGAAACGGCCCGGAAACTGCCGCGGCATTTGCGCAATGAGGAAATACCATCTCATATTTTCACTCCAAGAACGTATCAGGTATTTATAATACATAGAATATGTACGTGTTTGTTTTTAAATTTAGGATAAAATCATGTGAAATTTACCATGTGCAGATACATGTCTATGATACCTACAACTGCCCATGGCTGTCATTAAAGTTTACTGTATTCATATGTGTACAGTGTTAAAAGCTTAATAAAATAATGACATATATTTGAGTGTGCAGTTCTGGATTGTTCCCTTGGGTTTGCAGGTAGAACTGCTGGATGTAGCTATCAAGAGGAACACCATAGTCTGCTTAGGCTCAGATTTTGGCAAGACATTTCTGGCTGTGATGTTGATGAAGGAGTTGTCTCCCTTAGTCAGGCCCTCTCTGAAGAATGGTGGCAAGCGGAGTGTTTACCTTGTCAGTTCAGGTGAGTTTCCAGTACGTACAGTAAAGTGAATTTCCAGTATGTACACTCAGGTGAGTTTTCGGTAGGCACACTCAGGGGAGTTTCCAGCAGGTGCACTAAAATGAGTTTCCGATAGGGACACCCAGGTAAGTTTCCAGTAGGCACTCTGTCTAGAGTATATAAACAGTACGTTAAAGAACCCAAAAGACCAAGCAAATACCATATTGGGACGATGTTGGAGCTGTCTCGACATGATGTTGTAATTGTGTTCGTCTGTGACAACACAGTGTTGGCATCATGTTTCTCTGGGACAGACTACAGGATGAATATGAGTAGAGCAAAATTATTTTAGAGGTTGTCTGTTAAAGTCAATTTATTCAGTCTACTATTTGGCAGACTTTTGTCTTAAGAGGATTTCAGTTATCTGTGAATTTTCTCTTAATTACCTAAATTTTCTCTTAAACTATTGCCCTTACTTGTGAATATACATGAAGTTTCCAGTTCATACCAACAGTATGATGTTCCTGAAAACGGTTAGTGCGAGGAAAATCCTTAGGGACAAGGTATGATAAAAATCAATACCAATAAATCAGAAAATAGACACCCAGTGACCCAGTGGAATTTTACTATTATAATTATCTGAAAATAGAGAGGCTACAGATTTAGAGAGATTAAGTACATGTGTGTTATGTACATCTGTCAATGACGATGGGTTGTCACTTGTTCCACGACCTTTACCGCAGGCCCTTAACAGTTTTAATTCCTGTCTGGCGTACATCTTTCAGCCGTGAACAAAAGAAAACACGCTTTTACGTGTCGAGGTAGTGAAAAAATGTTTATGTCTGCCAAAACACTATTTATTTCACTGCTGTAAAGCCATGTATAAAACAAAATCAAAATAGAAATCTGGAGATGAAATCACTGAAATTGCTTGTACTGCATGTACAGCGGAATGTCCCAGAGACTGGTTGTACTGCATGTAATGAGGAATGTCCCAGAGAGTGGTTCTGATTTGTGTAATGGGGAGTGTCACAGAGACTGGTTGTACTGCATGTAATGAGGAATGTCCCAGAGAGTGGTTCTGATTTGTGTAATGGGGAATGTCACAGAGACTGGTGGTACTGCATGTACAGGGGAATGTCCCAGAGACTGGTTGTACTGCATGTAATGAGGAATGTCCCAGAGAGTGGTTCTGATTTGTGTAATGGGGAGTGTCACAGAGACTGGTGGTACTGCATGTACAGGGGAATGTCCCAGAAACTGGTTGTACTGCATGTAATGAGGAATGTCCCAGAGAGCGGTTCTGATTTGTGTAATGGGGAATGTCACAGAGACTGGTAGTAATATATGTTATGGGGAAAAATGTCACTGGGCCTAGTTGTATAATGTGTGATGGAAAATGCCCCTTAAACCAGTTCTAACGTGTGTGATGTGGAATGTTACTAGTGCTGATAGAATTGTCAAGTACTTGATAGAGAGGAGATGTCGAGATGTATAGATGTTAGATGTGCCAGACTCTTGCAGGCTGTACTCTTATGTTTCAGGAAGTGTTGTCTCCTCCCAGGCTCAGTGTATCCGTCAACACACAGATCTGAGGGTCACTGAGTATGTGCATGCCGAGGAGTTAGGAGCATGGTCAGAAGACAAATGGAGGGATGAACTCAACCAGCACCAAGTGATTGTTACAACAGCTCATATATTCCATGAGATGCTCCTCCACAAGCATTTAACTCTATCATCTGTTAATATTCTCATCATGGAGGACTGCCATTTGGTGCTGGAATCCCACCCCTATGCTAACATCATGCACCTTTACAAACAACTGTCTGCAGCAGATCGGCCTCGGCTGCTCGGACTCACTTCCTCGCTTCTCAGAGGACACTGCAAAAGGCCACAGCAGCTAGCTGATATGATTGGAAATCTGGAAGACACTTTGTCATCAACAGCAGAAACCTCTAATTTGGTGACAGCTGAACGCCATGGCCCTTGTCCCGAACAGCTGGTGTTCGAGTGTGAGAGCCGGGAGGACCCCACAGGACTGACCCTTCAGCTGGAGGCCATCCTGGCTTCTGCTCTGGCCTTCCTGTATGACTGCAGTGTGCCAAACACGGAGTGTGAGGACGTCAGTGACCCACGGTCAGTGCCCAGTACCGCGCTCACGGAGTGCCTCCACATCTTGCATGAGCTGGGCCCCTGGTGCTGTGGCACCATCGCCATGACCCTGGTCAAACAACTGGAGAAGATCGATTCCCATGAAGAGGAGGAACTGGCCAAGCGCTTCCTGAAGTTTGCGGCCACTCAGCTGCGTCTGGTCAACGGCCTGTTTGAGCAGCACTTTGCTAGCGTGTGGCAGGTTGAGGAATTCCTTAATTATGTCACGCCCAAAGTGGTGAAGCTGATGTCCATTTTCCGGGAGTACAAACCTAGCGATGACTTCATGATCATTGCTGAGGATGAGAGTCTTCTTGAGGACTCGGACATGTCTGACGACTCCATGGATCTCTCAGATGAAGATGACAACAGCAGCTCGCATTCCCGACAGTCCAAGCCCATCCACATTGCCATCAAACGGACAAGTTCCCAGGCAGACAAGCAGGGAGACAATCCCCTGGCAGACATGGATGATGAAAAACGCCTCTGCGGCATTGTGTTTGTGGAGAGACGCCATGTGGCCTACGTCCTCAACAAGCTGATAGACGAAATGTGTGCCTGGGATACCGACCTGTATTTTCTGAAAAGTCACCACATCCTGGGTGACGGAATGAAGAGAGGTGGCAAACGAGAGGCGCTGATGTTTAAGAAACAGGAGGAGATTCTGAGAAGGTTCCGCATGCAGGAGGTGAACCTGTTGGTGTCCACAAGTGTGTTGGAGGAAGGTGTGGACATCCCTAAATGTAACCTTGTTGTACGCTTCAGTCAGCCCAGAGACTACCGTTCCTACACCCAGTCCAAGGTAAGCGAAAACACACATGTATGTGAAGAACTGTTGGCCAGGAGTAGTCCTCCAGCAGTGTATGAAGAACTGTTGGTTAGAAATATCCCTCCAGCAGTGTGTGAACAACTGTTGGCCAGAAGTAGTCCTCCGGGAGTGTGTGAACAACTGTTAGTCAGAAGTATCCCTTCGGCAGTATGTGAACAACTGTTGATTAGAATTATCCCTCCAGCAGTGTGTGAACAGCTGTTGGTCAGAAGTATCCCTTCAGCAGCATGTGAACAACTGTTGATGAGAATTATCCCTCCAGCAGTGTGTGAACAGCTGTTGGTCAGAAGTATCCCTCCAGCAGTATGTGAACAACTGTTGGCCAGGAGTACATGTAGTCCTCCATCAGCATGTGAAAAATTCAGGCTTCATTCGATATGCCTTAGCTTCTGAACTGCTTTATGTTTAATAGTTAATCTTGAAAACCTGAAGGTGTACCAGGATAAGATAGATCTAAGGCAAAGCCCCAAATTGTATTCTAAAATTCCATGTTTATATTAGTCTTCCGTCAGGGCATTTTTTATATATTCACATCATTTCTAGAGCCGGGCTTGTGCACGGAATGCTCAGTATATCCTCCTTGTGGACGAAAGCAGCACAGCTAAATTCAACGAAGAACTTGAAGAATACAAAGGAATTGAAAAGGTATGATTCATTTCATTATTACACGTACATTAATATTTATTTTCTTAGGAAAACTTCTTAGGTCGAACTGCTACTGCAATAACCTGGAAGTATTAACCTTACTGGTCGAAGGTCTCATACTCACCGTCATGTACTGAACACATGAAATGTCTGACCAAAACAGTGTGCTGACACAACATTAACCTTCTCATCCCCAACACCATTTACTGAATACATGAACTGTTTGACCAAAACCATGCACTGACACAATATTAACCTTATGGGCCAAAGGTCTCATCCCCACCAACACATACTGAATACATGATATGTCTGATCAAAGCCATACACTGACACAGTGGTAACCTTACTGGCTGAAGGTCTTATCCCCACCAACACGTATTGAATACATGATATGTCTGATCAAAGCCATACACTGACACAATAGTAACCTTACTGGCTGAAGGTCTCATCCCCACCAACACATATTGAATACATGATATGTCTGATCAAAGCCATACACTGACACAATAGTAACCTTACTGGCTGAAGGTCTTATCCCCACCAACGTATACTGAATACATGATATGTTTGATCAAAGCCATGCCTTGACACAACATTAACCTTACTGACTGAAGGTCTCATCCCCACCAACACATACTGAATACATGATATGTCTGATCAAAGCCATACCCTGACACAATAGTAACCTTACTGGCTGAAGGTCTTATCCCCAACAACACATACTGAATACATGATATGTCTGATCAAAGCCATACCCCTGACACAATAGTAACCTTACTGGCTGAAGGTCTTATCCCCACTAAACCAGAGGAAGTATACAGATCTTGCTGCCCTACCCCAGAGAGGCACTGTAGTGATAATGCTACCTTTGCCCTACAGAGGAACTGTAGTGACAGAACTGTCCTATCAGAAAGAGTCACTATAGTGATGGGACTGACCTGCGACAAAGAGGCACTGTGGTGAAAGAACTCACCTACGACAAGGAGACACTGTAGTGATGGGACTGCCCTGCCACAAAGAGGCACTGTGGTGAAAGAACTCACCTGCGACAAGGAGACACTGTAGTGATGGGACTGCCCTGCCACAAAGAGGCACTGTGGTGAAAGAACTCACCTGCGACAAAGAGACACTATAGTGATGGGACTGCCCTGCCACAAAGAGGCACTGTGGTGAAAGAACTCACCTACGACAAGGAGACACTGTAGTGACAGGACTTACTGACCATCACTAAAAAATGTCTTTGAGAAAGAGTTGTGCTGTTGTTTACTTTCAGGTCTTACTGGAGAAGTGTCAGAATCGTGACATCGTCACAGAGGAGGACCCTCCGCCTGAGCTAGCCGAGGAGGTCCTTCCTGCATATTGGCCAATCAGACAAGAGGGAGCAGCCAGAGTAACCATGACATCAGCCATCAGCCTCATTAACAGGTTAGCCAGCTGGGCTGCTGTTTTCTTCACATACAGCAGATGGTTGTGAAGTGTCTTCTGAATTCAGAGTGGCTGGTTGTGGCAGGGAGTGCCAAACACTGCACAGTGGGGCCCTAATTACAATACAGTCGCGGGGCCTCCATGACTCAGTCGGTTAGCACACTAATGCAGCGCAATGACTGAAGCCTCCCACCAATGCGGTCGCTGTGAGCCCATCTCATGCTGGCTTCCTCTCCGGCCATACGTGGAAAGGTCTGGCAGCAGCCTGCAGATGGTCGAGGGTTCCCCCGAGCTCTGCCCGGTTTCCTCCCACCGCCGTCGTATAAGTGAAATATTCTTGAGTACGGCGTAAAACAATAAATCAAATAAATAAATAAATAAACAATACAGTCAGTATACAGTTGCTTGTATAAATTTTTGAATGTAATACAGTGCATATGTATCTACACATATGTGTACCTACAATTCTCCTACATGTACATGAACAGTTCTCCAACATAAACAGTTCTCCCACATGTACAATTCCCCTACATGTACAATTCCCCTACATGAACAGTTCTCCTACATGAGCAGTTCTCCCACATGTACAATTACCTTACATGAATAGTTCTTCTACATGAATATTTCTCCCACATGTACCATTCCCCTACATGAACAGTTCTTCTACATGAACATTTCTTCCACATGTACAGTTCCCCTACATGAACAGTTCCCCTACATGAACAGTTCTCTAACATGTACAATTCCCCTACATGAACAGTTCTCATACATGAACAGTTCTCCCACATGTACCATTCCCCTACATGAACAGTTCTTCTACATGAACATTTCTTCCACATGTACAGTTCCCCTACATGAACAGTTCTTCTACATGAACAGTTCTCCAACATGTACAATTCCCCTACATGAGCAGTTCTCCTACATGAACAGTTCTCCCACATGTACCATTCCCCTACATGAACAGTTCTTCTACATGAACATTTCTTCCACATGTACAGTTCCCCTACATGAACAGTTCTCCTACATGAACAGTTCTCCAACATGTACAATTCCCCTACATGAACAGTTCTCCTACATGAACAGTTCTCCCACATGTACCATTCCCCTACATGAACAGTTCTCATGCATGAACAGTTCTCCCACATGTACCATTCCCCTACATGAACAGTTCTTCTACATGAACATTTCTTCCACATGTACAGTTCCCCTACATGAACAGTTCCCCTACATGAACATTTCTCCAACATGTACAATTCCCCTACATGAGCAGTTCTCCTACATGAACAGTTCTCCCACATGTACCATTCCCCTACATGAACAGTTCTTCTACATGAACATTTCTCCCACATGTACAGTTCCCCTACATGAACAGTTCCCCTACATGAACAGTTCTCCAACATGTACAATTCCCCTACATGAACAGTTCTCTTACGTGAGCAGCTCTCCCACATGTACCATTCCCCTACATGAGCAGTTTTCCCACATGTACAGTTCCCCTGCATGAACAATTCTCCTACACGAGTAGTTCTCCTGCTCCCAAAGCGATAGACCCACAGACCTTGTTTGTTGAGGGAGAGGATAGTATACAGCCTGCTGCTAGTGGAAGCTGTTCCTGAAAAATAAGACCATTTTTTATAGTTCAGTTTGTGTATTAAACAAAGAGATAACAAGATTGTAAAGAATCTGAATTAAAGTGTTGATTTAGATATAACCAGGATGCAGAATGCAGTCAGCCTCTTAGGCCGGTGTTGGGGGTCTTAAGCCAGGCAGGACGGCTTTCTGCCTTGTTGGGGCCTTCCACCAAGCCAGACTGAACTGTTGCCTCACTGTATTGGGACCATATGCCAGGCTGGATTGCTGCCTCCCTGTATCGGGGCCATTTGCCAGGCTGGACTACTACTGCCCGTGCTGGGGCCCTGTGCCAGGGAGGACAGCTGCCTTCCTGTATTTGGGCCCTGTGCTAGGCTGGACTGCAATCTGTTTGTGTAACATCCCTGTATTGGAGCCCTGTGCCAGACAAGACAGCTGCCTCCCTGTCTTGCTGCCCTGTGCCAGGCAGGACAGGTGTCTCCTTGTATTGGAGCCCTATGCCAGACTAGACTGCAATCTGTCTGTGTTGCCTCCCTGTGTTGGGGCCCTGTGCCAGGCAGGACAGCTGTCTCCGTGTATCTGGGTCCTCTGCCAAGCTGGACTGCTGCCTTCTTGTATTAGGGACCTGTACCAGGTAAGATAGCTGCCTCCTTGTGTTGGGGCTCTGTGGCAGGCTGGACTTTTGCATCCCTGTATTGGGTCCCCTATGTCAGGCAGGATAGCTACCGCCCTACATTGGGGCCCTGTGCCAGTCTGGATAGCTGCCTCCCTGTATTAAGGCCCTTTGCCAGGCTGGACTGCTGTCTGACAGTGTTGGGACTGTATGCCAGGTTGGACTGCTGTCTGACAGTGTTGGGACTGTATGCCAGGTTGGACTGCTGTCTGACAGTGTTGGGACTGTATGCCAGGCTGGACTGCTGTCTGACAGTGTTGGGACTGTATGCCAGGTTGGACTGCTGTCTGACAGTGTTGGGACTGTCTGCCAGGTTGGACTGCTGTCTGACAGTGTTGGGACTGTATGCCAGGCTGGACTGCTGTCTGACAGTGTTGGGACTGTATGCCAGGTTGGACTGCTGTCTGGCAGTGTTGGGATTGCTATACCAGATTTGAACTGCTGTCTGGCGGTGTTGGGGACTGTATATGCCAGATTTAGACTGCTGTCACAACGGTGTTAGGACTGTATGCCAGGTTGAACTGCATGTCTGACAGTGTTGGGCCATATGCCAGGTTGGACTACTGTCGAGCAGTGTTGGGGACTAACATGCCAGGTTGGACTGCTGTCTGACGGTGTTGGGACTGTATGCCAGGTTGGACTGCTGTCTGGCGGTGTTGGGACTGTATGCCAGGTTGGACTGCACAATGTCTGGCGGGTGTTGGAGACTTCTAACTTATGCCAGGTGGACTGCTGTCTGGCGGTGTTGGGACTGTATGCCAGGTTGGACTGCTGTCTGACGGTGTTGGGACTGTATGCCAGGTTGGACTGCTGTCTGACAGTGTTGGGACTGTCTGCCAGGTTGGACTGCTGTCTGACAGTGTTGGGACTGTATGCCAGGTTGGACTGCTGTCTGACAGTGTTGGGACTGTATGCCAGGTTGGACTGCTGTCTGACAGTGTTGGGACTGTATGCCAGGTTGGACTGCTGTCTGACAGTGTTGGGACTGTATGCCAGGTTGGACTGCTGTCTGACAGTGTTGGGACTGTATGCCAGGTTGGACTGCTGTCTGACAGTGTTGGGACTGTATGCCAGGCTGGACTGCTGTCTGACAGTGTTGGGACTGTATGCCAGGTTGGACTGCTGTCTGACAGTGTTGGGACTGTATGCCAGGTTGGACTGCTGTCTGACAGTGTTGGGACTGTATGCCAGGTTGGACTGCTGTCTGACAGTGTTGGGACTGTATGCCAGGTTGGACTGCTGTCTGACAGTGTTGGGACTGTATGCCAGGTTGGACTGCTGTCTGACAGTGTTGGGACTGTATGCCAGGTTGGACTGCTGTCTGACAGTGTTGGGACTGTATGCCAGGTTGGACTGCTGTCTGACAGTGTTGGGACTGTATGCCAGGTTGGACTGCTGTCTGACAGTGTTGGGACTGTATGCCAGGTTGGACTGCTGTCTGACAGTGTTGGGACTGTATGCCAGGTTGGACTGCTGTCTGACGGTGTTGGGACTGTATGCCAGGTTGGACTGCTGTCTGACAGTGTTGGGACTGTATGCCAGGTTGGACTGCTGTCTGACAGTGTTGGGACTGTATGCCAGGTTGGACTGCTGTCTGACGGTGTTGGGACTGTATGCCAGGTTGGACTGCTGTCTGACAGTGTTGGGACTGTATGCCAGGTTGGACTGCACAAAAATGTGGAGGTGTGTATTTTTTGTGGTACCTGAATAGAGTCTTCATACTTTTTATCTCCAGGTATTGTGCCAAGCTACCTAGCGATGCCTTCACCCATCTGACCCCTTGCTGTACCCTGGTCACCGTGGGAGATGCCGCCTCACCTCATTACTATGCTACACTACGCCTCCCCATCAATTCTCCTGTCAAGGAGGAAATAATTGTATGTCAAACTTGATCTCTAAAGTAAACGTAGATTAGTGCTATCGGTGGTTTAGAGAAACAAGCAAGGAGCTAGCTGGTGTACATTAGTATGATAATGCTGTTGATGGTTTAGGGAGATGTCATGATGAGCAGGTAGCTAGGTCAGATGTGTACATGAGACAGATAATGGACTATGCCTTCTGTGCTGTTGGCTTTATGTCTACAGGAAGGTGTCATGACAAGCAGGAGTCTAACCCAGATGTGTACATGAGTATGATATCTGGCCTTTAAGTCTTGAGAGTGATGTCATGACAAGCAGAAAGCTAGCTGAGTTGTGTGTGTCAGTATGATAATGAATGGGACTTCTGTGCTGTGGTCTTCATGTCTGCAGGGAGAGGTCATGACAAGCACGAGTCAAACTCAGATGTGTACATGAGTATGATAAAGCATCTTCATTTCTTTAGGGAGATGTCATGACAAGCAGAAAGCTAGCTCAGATGGCTGTGGCTCTCAAAACCTGTGAGATTCTTCACAAAGAAGGTGAGCTGATGAAGAACTCAGATTTCCCATATGCAGTTAGTAACATTCAACACTCAGTGAGGACAAAGCACTGTTGAAAATGATTGTGGATGTTTGCAACCATCTCTTTGTCAGTATAGGTTATTTGCTTGTTGAGAAGGGTTTGGGGAAATTTCATATTTCACACCAGGGGTTTCAGTAACGATTTTGTCCCTACAGTATTTATCAGTTAGTAAACCGTATAAGGAAAGCTGAACAAAGAAAATTCCGGCAAGCCATGTCAGCTGCCGACATGGATGATACACAAGTATGTGTCCTGATGTCAAAATGGTGCACCATGGAATGATGTCTGCCGAACTGGTCACACTTATTCCTGCACAGTTATTCAGCTAATTAACCTGTAGCAGGCTAATCAGCTTAAGGTAAATGAGTATCACTGGTGAGATAGAGTAGACTGTATGGATGCAGTGTGCTACTGTTACATAGAGGTGACTGTGTGGATGGGTTGTGTTACTGTTACACAGAGGTGACTATGGATGCAATGTGTGACTGTTACATACAGGTGACTGTGGATGCAGTGTGTAGCTCTTACACAGAGGTGACTATGGGTGCAATGTGTGACTGTTACATACAGGTGACTGTGGATGCAGTGTGTAGCTCTTACACAGAGGTAACTATGGAGGCAGTGTGTGATTGTTACATACAGGTGACTGTGTGGATGGGTTGTGTTACTGTTACACAGAGGTGACTATGGATGCAATGTGTGACTTTTACATACAGGTGACTGTGGATGCAGTGTGTAGCTCTTACACAGAGGTGACTATGGAGGCCGTGTGTGATTGTTACATACAGGTGAGTGTATGGATGGGGTGTGTTACTGTTACACAGAGGTACCAGACGATTGTGTGGATGTTTCAGGTGAGCTGGATGATCACCTGTTACCTGTGGGCAAGGAGGTGTTCCGGTATGAAGACGAGGACAATGAGTGGGAGGATGAGGTGGAAGAGGGCCAGGCCCGCCCCGGAACCACCAAACGGAAACAATATTACATCAAAAAGGTGAAATAATGTCACATTTTAATTGTGAAGCAAGGCGCAGCTTAATTAATTTCTAAAGGATAACATTGACACAAAGGTACAAGATGGCCTCAGTGCTTAAAGAGTAACAACAGAACGCTTAGTTGTTAGGATTATGGACAGTTCACATGTTTCCAAGAGGAAACAATATTACATTAAATATAGGTGAAATGATCCTTCATGAAGTTCACAATGAATGAATGGTGGAAGGGTTAGGGATAGCACAAGCATGTCTAATGGTGGAAGGGTTAGGGATAGCGCAAGCATGTCTAATGGTGGAAGGGTTAGGGATAGCACAAGCATGTCTAATGGTGGAAGGGTTAGGGATAGCGCAAGCATGTCTAATAGTGGAAGGGTTAGGGATAGCGCAAGCATGTCTAAGAGAAATAGCATAACCTAGAAAATGGTTGAACATTTTCAGCATTTCAGAGTGGAAGAACATTGCACTAAAATGGAGAGATGCGCAGTAGTTCAAAGTGGAAGAATTGTGTTGATATTTTGAGATTTTAAACATCCCCAGTACTTTTCAAGGTGGGAGATCATTACATTTAGATGATAATAAAGCATGTAAGATTTAGAGACATGAGGAATAGTGTGCGGATACTAGGACTTCTCAGGGTTGAAATGTCTACAAAAGTTTTTACTTAACATGTTGATTTTGAAATATAAAAAAAAGTTTTAAAAATGTCAGTTAAGTGAAATTTTAATGAGTTGTGTTTAAAACTTGTTAAAATTTCATTTTAACAGTTTAAGGTTTAAATTTTAAGTTTTTACTTCAATTATTACTCCGAACAGTCCAATGTGAATATTAAAAAATATGTGGTGCCATTTTAAGATGAAACAGAAAACTGGCCAATAAATTTTCAAAAATGGTGAAAATTGGCAAACAAAATGGCATTTTGAACAACAGGTCTGATTTAACAAACTGTTTTATTATTAAATACAAAATTTAGAAAAATGTAGAAAGTATTTTTGAAATCAGCAGTCATTTTATTTTTCAGAATTATTTATATTGTTGGTTCAGGACACTCCTGTGTTTGTGCAGTAGCAATCAGTGATGAGTGTCACAAGTTTGTACATTTGACATCAGTGAATGGGAAACCTCCAAAAACCTAAAAATAACAAGGTTGATTTTCATCTTAATCATGATTTGCAGTAGTGCGGAACATGAAAAAAAATAAACTCACACAGATTTGTAATCTGCAGCGTATGATACACAAGCTGACCAGTGAATTGTGGTCAAATTAAAAAATTTGCCCTCAAATTTGTGACATCAAGTGGGAGATTATAAAAATGTTGATGAAATTCAGTGTCAACTATGAATCTTAGTGTGATTCCTAACTACAGCTGTACATATCAATGTTGAGCTCAATCTGATCAGTGATGAGCAAGAAAATAAAGAAAATGACCCAGGTGTGCCTTACCAATATGGTCATTGTCAGTTCAAGTCCTGCTCATGCTGGCTTCCTCTCCTGCTGTACGTGGGAAGGTCCGCCCGCAAGCTGCGCATGGTTGTAGGTATCCCCCGGGCTCTGTCTGTTTATCTCCCAACCTAATGCTGGCTGCCATTATATGAGTGAAATATTCTTGAGTAGGGTGTAAAACACTAATTAAATAAATAAATAAAGAAGAGCAGAGCAAAGCAAAATGGTGACAAAAGTAGGCGTGGAGCAGATTTTTGGCACCAGGCACCAGGCGGACACCCCATCTGAATGTGGTTTTATAATGTTGTTGCTCTAAAGATTTTTTGTGCAATCTAAAGAATAAGTTTTAGGATAAAGAGAAACAAAAGAAAACGGAAAAATGATGATAATCAAAACCGTTTAGGTTGCAAAAGTAATTAAAAAAGTCAGATTGGGCACATTTTCAGTACTTTTAAGGCTGACCTTTAATTAGATTAGCTTTATTTTGGTACAGCTCTCAGACTTGTAAGTGGACCTAGATTGCATTCAAATAGTTAAAGCTCTTTCACTTTCAGGGGAACATTGCATCACCATTTCAAACACTCATCTTAGAAGTAATTCATGAAAGGTTTGGGTTATGAAAATATTGCCTGCCTTCGTGCCGCCAGCAGATAAATCTTCCAAGCGGCAATTAAAAAATAAATCCACTTGCTGCCAGTGGTTTGTACAAAAACTCGGCTGAATATTTATCCATTTCTACTGAAGCTATAACTCTGACAAATGTTGGCTACAACTTAAACAATTTTCTGGAATCTGTTTGTTTCTGGTATTGATAAACATCACTGTGAAAATTGCATTTGTCATTGAAAAGCTCTGTCTTTGAGTTGAGTCCCCAGAGTGGCAGTTAAAATCCAGACTTTAAAGACTCCTGCAGGGATTCCTACGCATCAAAATGTTAACTGCCATTACAAAAATATTGAATGTTTTCAAGGTCATTTTGAGTATTTTTCAGATCTGACTGCCTTGTAATATAGCCATATTGAGTTTTTAAATATTTGTCCTTTATAGAATTAATAAGACACAAAGAAAATCCGTGCGAAATGAACCAATACATGCATGACCACCGAAGCTGCAGGCGTCGACATAGGGATGTACCAGGGGATCAACTAAATGTTCCCCTGGATTTTCAGGCAAGAGATCGAAATTTTAATCAACTGTACAGTCTCCTGGGAATCAATTGATCCCCAAATTTGATTGCCTGAATTTATTAGTTATTGGTGCCATCAGCTTCTTTAAGCTAGAGGACATCACACTGTAGAGAGGTGTATGGGAACCTCAAGCTCATGTGTTAACTTAACTATCTGATTACAGAGAAGTACACTGCCACATGTTTCACTTTCTGTTACATATATCCACAATCCATGTGCAGGCAGAGAACCCAATGTTTTACAAACTATAAGTTTATTCGTTTTAAAAGTGTCCCATTTGAAGGAAAAAAATATCGTATAGAGAATTGTCATACATATGTACTGTTTTTAATAATGCTGTTTGATTGATTTTAACTTCGAATTAGTGTTAATTAAAATATTGATCGTTAAATTACATTTGATATTCTGTGTATTTGCGTTTTACGTCACTCATTAAGTTGACTGCATCACATTAAGTGCAATACCCACAGATGCATCACACATATTTTGCATTGCAGTTTAGGTCTTTAACTACCTCTATCAGTGATCAGGACGATAAACTTATCCTTCAGTGGCAATATGTAAAAGTTTTTTTGATGAAAGGTTTCTGCCTTTGTTGAGGTCACTTTTACAAATACCGGCCCGCTGTTTTGACGAATGAAATAAGGACATTACAGTGTTTAGAAGAAGGCATCTATCGCACCTTGCTATCCCATGTCAGTTCTGTTGGCAATGTACGAGGCAGGTTGATCTGGTGTGGGACTTCCGGTCGGGCGAGGGACGCCTGCTGTTCAGGATTGTATCATGCCTTTCAACCCATGCACCGTTGAATGGAGAACAGTCATTCCCGGATAAATTTAAGAAACAGAAAAATGTGGAAATATTTAATACTTTTGGAAAAGAATACACAAGTTTATAATCACTTGTACACCTACCAGAATTGAGTTCTAGTGAAATATATTCATTTTTGATTACCTTATAGCATACTTTCGAGCTTTGTTAACTCCGTATTCGGTATTTTAAATCTCTTAACTGCTGTTTAAGTATAATATTCTATGAACCCGTCCTGTATGCGGATGATAATGAAACATACTTCACACGTAGTCGCCCCAATGTCAGAGTTGTCACTGCATGATACATAGAACTTTTTTTTTTTAATAAATTCAGGTACCGTCTATTGGAAGCCAAGTTGGTGATCATATTTGTGGCTATAGTACTTTGTTATATTTTAGGCATTTAATTCAACAAGCTAAATATTTTTCTGCCGTAATTATTGATTCTGATGTTTGTTTGCCAGTTGTCGGGTTGTATTGGTATTCAAATATCAAAGCAAGGTCGTTCAACTCTCCCAGCACTATGATTGCACCAGTAATCACACCATAACTAATTCACTAAACTGATGAATTTTTGGGTTGAATTTAGCTCAGGTAGAGAGAGGGGATCAGTTATAAAGGTAAGATTCAGGAAGTCAAGAAAAGTTGAGAACAAGTAAACTTTATCAGTACAACTGAAATTTCTTCCCACCTGTCACAACTATTGGACAAGTATTATTTTCTTCATTTTCATATAAAATTTATATCTTGTTTTGGGACAGAGCAAGTCCCTCTGGGCTTTACTTCTGCCAAATTTCATCTGATCATTTATCCTATATTTTTGTCTGATTCATGGTAATTACTATATCAGTGGATATGTATTATTATTATTTGGTGAATAAACAAATACAAATACAGATGTGCATACCTATATACATGTGTGGAGGACACAGTGGTCCAAGCTGAAGGGTTACATTCATGTGCCTCCTGAAGACAAGCTCTTTGGCTGCCTCGGTACGAAATCTTTTTCATGCCTCCCCTTTGACACATTACCCAAGACTTTGTCTTAATCCATCTATTACCTGTGTTGGTTTGCTGCATTCCCTTCCCTGTGCTGTTCTTTACCTGTGTGGGCTTGATGCATTCCCTTCCCTGTGCTGTTCTTTACCTGTGTGGGCTTGATGCATTCCATCCACTGTGACACATTATGCTAGACTTCACCCATCTGTTACCTGCCTGTTAACTGTATTCCCTTAGCCGTGTACCCATGTGTTACCTTTGCCTTTTGGCTGCATTCCCTTCCCTGTGCTGTTCTTTACCTGTGTGGGCTTGATGCATTCCATCCACAGTGACACATTATGCTAGACTTCACCCATATGTTACCTGCCTGTTAACTGTATTCCCTTAGCCGTGTACCCATGTGTTACCTTTGTCTTTTGGCTGTATTCCCTTCACTGTGACACATCATGCTATACTTTATCCATCTTTTCTTACTTTTGACTCTTTACTATACTTGACAGGCTCTGGCACATTACAGGTTACTGTCCTACCTCTAACTTGTTTTGGTTAAGTTCACAGTTCTTGTGAATGATGTGTTTGACCTAGGTTTGTCTGTATTCCAGGCTGCCCAAGACTTACAAGACTGCTGTCCCAAACCTGAAATGAAGTGTGTCCTGTATGAGTTAAACATGAAACTGACTGGACCAATCACTGACGAGCAGAACACACGTGGACGCAAACTGCACGCACCTGAAGAAACCTCCAGGACGTTTGGGATTCTCCTAGCCAGACAAATACCAAGGGTAATGTGCACTTACACTTGCAAAGAGAAAAGCCATGGGTTTCCCCCAGGCTCTGCCCAGTTCTTCCACCATGATGTTGGCCGCTGGCATATATGTGAAATATTCTGGAGTATAAAATAAATAGATAGATAAATAAATGTACATGTAAGTGGAAATGTTCACATGCGCTTTACTTACCTGTACTTGGAAGGGAATATACCACCTAGGGTACTGTGTGTTTGTCCACACCTTAAGTAAATAGTCCACCCAGCACACTCTGCACTCGTAGGGGAGTACTCCTCCCAGGGTACAATGCACTTGTGTCCCGTGTAAGGTTATAGTCTACTGAAACTTTCTTTCATGACATTGAAGGTGTAGAGGATGGTGAGGAGTTAGAAAGTCCTGTGTTTTCTTGATCTGACGTGGGTAACAACAGTCAGATCCTGAATTAAGGGAGTTGAGTAAGTGTGCTTTATCTGTGGAGGGAGGAAATAGCTGATGTACCTGTTGGTTATTACATGGAGGATGAACTGTTGATGAGAAAGTATGGTCTCCACTTGTCAGGGGAAAAGTCCACCCAGGGTACAGTGCACTTGTCAGGGGAAAAGTCCACCCAGGGTACAGTGCACTTGTCTCCACTTGTAAGGGAAAAAGTTCACGTAGGGTACAGTGCACTTGTCAGGGGAAAAGTCCACCCAGGGTACAGTGCACTTGTCAGCACTGGTGGAGGGAAAGGTCCACCCAGGGTACAGTGCATTTGTCAGTGGAAAAGTCCACCCAGAGTACAGTGCACTTGTCTCCACTTGTAAGGGAAAAAGTTCACGTAGGGTACAGTGCACTTGTCAGGGGAAAAGTCCATCCAAGGTGCAGTGCACTTGTCAGCACTGGTGGAGGGAAAGGTCCACCCAGGGTACAGTGCATTTGTCAGTGGAAAAGTCCACCCAGAGTACAGTGCACTTGTCTCCACTTGTAAGGGAAAAAGTTCACGTAGGGTACAGTGCACTTGTCAGGGGAAAAGTCCATCCAAGGTGCAGTGCACTTGTCTCCACTTGTAGAGGAAAGTCCCCCCAGAGTACAGTGCACTCATCTCCACTGGTAAAGAGAAAAGTTCACCCAGGGCACAGTGGACTTGTCTCCACTTGTAAGGGGAAAAGTTCACATAGGGTACAGTGCACTTGTCTACACCTCTTAGGTGAAAAGTCCATCCAGGGTGCAGTGCAGTTGTCTCCACATGTAGGGAAATAGTCCAAACAGGGCAGAGTGCACTTGTCTGCAGTATAAGTGGAAAAGTCTAACCAAGGTACTGTGCACATGATACATAAACTACAAGCAGAATTGATCTGATTGAACAGAAGTGTTTTCGGAAGGGAAGGCTCAATTCAGCTGGTTTAGAATTCCCGATGGCAAGGGCTTGAATCAAAATAGATTTTAGAAAATTGCAAAAATTCCATGCAGATCATTTTGAATCCTCTGAAACCATGAAGCCTTGCTTAGTGTTTGACATTCTCCAATAATTATACCCTTGAATGTACAAGTGCTGGCATTTGAAATGACCAAAAAACATTAAGCAGAAATACTGCAGCACGCTTATGTACTACTTGTATTTGTTGTTTGACAGGTGCCATTGTTCCCAGTGTACACCCGGTCAGGGGAGGTAACTGTGAGTATTGAGCTGGTCAGCACAGATGTTGTTGTGACGCAGGAGCAGTTGGACCAGCTGCTTGTCTTCCACACCTTTGTCTTCTCGAATGTCCTCAGGCTGGAGAAGGATCCAATGGAGTTTTCTGCTGACCCTGTGAATACCAGCTATGTTGTTGTCCCTCTAAACTACTCAGGTACAAGCCTCAAACTACTACCATAACTCCTCATAGGGGCACAGAGCACTTGTCCTTTAAAGACATGGGGGGCCACTGGGGCTGAGGAGGTTAGGGTGCCAGTGAGGCAATTTAACCCCGTGCCTCTCACCAATGCAGTCGCTGTGAGTTCAAGTCCAGCTCATGCTGACTTCCCCTCCTGCCATACGGTGGAAGGTCTGCCAGCAACCTACAGATGGTCGTCAGTTACCCCTGGGCTCTGTCCGGTTCCCACCCACCATAACGTTCACGACCATAATATAAGTGAAATGTTGTTAAGTACGGCGTAAGACACCAACCAGATATATAAATAAATAAATTTAAAGACAAGACAACACTAGACCAAATGTATATATGTATTGATAAAGAGTTCCAGTTAAACTTCAGAAAACCTCATTTTTTGTTTTTGGATGTAGGATAACTGAGATATCGTGGTTCAAAATAGGCAAAAATGTCCAAGTAGGGAAAATCGAATGGGCCACCAGGCTCTCAGTTCAAACCAATCATGGGCAAAATATTTCTACCACTGAGGAAGGCCCCTGTTTCCACTGTGACATCATCCGTTCATACTTCAAATTTTCCCATGTAAAAATAGAGCTGAATCAGCTGTTTCCTTCTAATTTTGAGACAGTTCTGATATACTTTAAAGCCATTTTCAATGAGAAAGTGGTTGTGAAATATGTCTGAGACTATCCCCCAAGGTCTCTGCAAGTAGGCCCAATGATAAGCAGAAGCATACTTCCCATGACAAAGTAGTGTCTAATCTCAAATACTGAAGAGCGTAGGGTATGGATGACACAATATCTTGTTTCTGGTTTCTCTAAAATGGAATAAATCAAGACCGCGTAAGAATTCCATATTAAAAGGTGATTTATAGCATGTCATAAAAATATTCCTCTGCGTGTTTGGGTCTATATGGGCTCCTTTTCTGAAATACATTTGGTTATATTTTTTGGTGTCTTTTCTTTGTAATCTGTTGTTTGTTTATACCATTGCTGGCTTACATGTGCTCCGGCTCTAAAATTGAATTCAAACTTCATACATTAAAGGGAAGTGTGACTTATTCACATTGTCAGTTTGAGTTTCATGTTTGTGCATTTCTAATTCTCTGAGTGGTTTTGCAAGCAATATCAGCAGAAATTATGGAATACCGTGAAATATTTTATATATTTATACATACATGTATATTTGGCTGCAAAATGCATCCTTGGTACAGTTCATACTACTACAAGTTGTAATTCTCATCCTTTTGCATTTTTCAGAAAATAGACCACACAGATTATGTATTGACTGGGAGTTTGTGGAACATCTAGGGAAAAGATCTTCTCCAGTAGAACAAGCAAAAATTTATGATGCAAAACGAGAAAAATTTTTATTTCACACAGAACAGTTTCAGGATGCAGTAGTAATGCCATCCTACCGTAACATTGACCAGCCTCAGTATTTCTATGTGGCAGAGATCCGCTATGACCTCACCCCAGTCAGCCCATTCCCTTCTCCAGACTTGTACAAGACGTTTAAGGATTACTACGCAGTGAAGTATGGATTGGTCATCACAAACACAGAGCAACCCCTCCTGGATGTGGATCATACGTCTGCCCGGCTCAATCTGCTCACACCACGCTACATGAACCAGAAAGGTGTGGCTCTGCCCACTAGTAGCGCGGACACCAAGCGGGCACGCCGCGAGAACCTCCAGCAGAAGCAGATCCTCATCCCAGAGCTCTGTGATGTCCATGTCTTCCCAGCATCACTCTGGCGCAAGGCCGTCTGCCTGCCTGCTATCCTCTATAGAACCAACCACTTGCTCATTGCAGAGGATCTCAGAGCCCGTATTGCAAGAGAGACGAAAATAGGCCAGGAGAAAATCCCCGCTGATTTCTGCTTTCCAAAACTTGACTTCGGGTTCGACACAAACCCAGAAAAAATTAAGACCGAGTCAACCTGGGAGAATGGCACAACTGGAGATACCAAGGAAGAGAGCTGCAAAGGTGCAGCCTCCTCTGGAGAGGAACCACGACCAGAGGTGCACCAGAATTATGTCAACAGCGTCTTCACAGAAACTAACTTTAACCATTCAGCTAATAGAGAGGGCTCATTTGCTGATCTGCAGTTGGATACGAGAGGGGCACAGGAAGGAGGGGATAGTGCATTCAGCGGATCAACACCTGAGGACCTGGACTCTGACCCTGGGCTAGACACATACAACTCTGTAAGCACCGACTCGGACAGCGTGTACAACACCGCACAGGAAGGGGACACTGACTGTGAGGCGGAGGATCTTTCTGCTGGGGATGTTAGCAACCAAACCCTGGTGGATCAGCACATTGGCCTTCAGGACAAATCCATCATTGTTATTGACACTGGTGTAATGCCCATAGAAAACCACTTCCAGAAACTGAAGATTGTGGAGTTGGAGGATGATAAATCGGTGATACGGACAGCAGAGTGGCAAAGCATCAGTGAAACCTCAAGCAAATACTGCAATGACAGGACGTTCTGCCAGTCCAGGTCAGTGCCCGGCAGCATCCAGGAATCCAAGTGTAGTGACAAGGTGAAACAGTCTGATATCAGTGGCCAAGAATTCGGCTGCAGGGACAACATAAAACAGTCTGATATCAGTGTCCAGAAATCCAAGTGTTGGGACAACATAAAACAGTCTGATATCAGTGGCCAAGAATTCGGCTGCAGGGACAACATAAAACAGTCTGATATCAGTGACCAGGAATCCAAGCGTTGGGACAACATAAAACAGTCTGATATCAGTGGCCAAGAATTCGGCTGCAGGGACAACATAAAACAGTCTGATATCAGTGTCCAGAAATCCAAGTGTTGGGACAACATAAAACAGTCTGATGTCAGTGACCAGGAATCCAAGTGTAGGGACAACATAAAACAGTTTGATATCAGTGACCAGGAATCCAAGTGTTGGGACAACATAAAACAGTCTGATGTCAGTGGGCAAGAGGCCGGCTACAGGGACAATGTAAAACAGTCTGATATCAAGATAGAGTTTATGAAGACAGATCTTGCCAAGGAAATTAACATAGGTTCTGATGGTTCAGTGGAGGATGGTGCAGAGGGCTGGGAAGACATGGGTACTGACTGGGAGGCAGAACGAGTGATGTCCCTGTTAGGACCTGAGGTACTGGAGATGTCAGATGGGGTGGTTGGTATGATACCTACCTGCAGACATCCCAGTACGGGGACCCCTGCAGCCGCTTCTGGTAATAAAAATTCTGGTGGAGTCAGGACTGAAATAGGTGAAAATAAATCTGATGTATCATTAAGGGATAGCTCCGGTTATGCCTACCTTGTTCATTCGGATGCATTTAGCAGAAAAGTAGAAAACTGTGTTGAAAGCTCAAACGGTGTCACACCCCCTGTACATTATTCATGTATTTCTGATTGGACAAGTCTTTCTGAGAAAGGGGGTAGTGTCAATGTCAGCGCTCAACATGCCCAAGTGGGTGTTTCGGGTAGTGCCAATGTCAGTGCTCAACATGCCCAAGTGGGTGTTATGGGTAGTGCCAGATTCAGTGCTCAGATGGGTGCCAATTTCAGCATGGTCAGCTCTACACCTGCTCAGTGTTCAGAGCTGACAAATTCTCATGTTGATAGAGTGGATAAGAACAAACACTTGGCTTGCGTGATGAGCAACAGAGTAAATCCATTAAATTCTGTGGAAGTCAGTTTGACAACGTCTAAAGATGCAGCCCCTACAGTAGAGCCTGTGGGAATTGGCTGCTGGAGTGAGAATGCCCAGTCAGTGATTCTCTCCAAAACAGCTGACGGTTCTAGTGACACCAATCAGGGAAGAATTGTCAGCTTAGACAAAGATGTGGATCTGAAAACATTCATAGGCCCCAGTCCATGTACAATTCTCCAGGCTTTAACCATGTCTAATGCCAATGACTTTTTCAGTTTGGAGCGCTTAGAGACAATAGGGGACTCATTCCTAAAGTATGCCATTACTATATACCTGTATTGCACTTATCCCGGCATCCACGAAGGCAAACTCAGCTACCTGCGCAGTAAGCAAGTCAGCAACTACAACCTGTACCGCCTAGGCAAGAAGAAAGGTCTTCCAGAGAGCATGGTGTCGGCCAAGTTCGAGCCCAATGATAACTGGCTGCCATCTGGTTATGCGATCAATGAGGGAAAACGGCGGGGACCTGTCCCAAAAGTGCTCATCAGTTCATGTGCGGCGAGGGACAAGTCATCAGGAACGACAGCCCCTATTCGCGTGGAGGAACGCTCCGCAGAGGACAACGGGGGCGGCGAGACAGGGAGCGTGCGCATCAGCTGTAACCACCGCTCCAATGGTAACCTGAGCAGGTCATCACGCATGGCCAATATGCAGCAGCTGAAGTTCAAACAGGAGCTGGAGGAGGTGAGTCGATGTCAGGAGGTGGAGAACCGTGCGGACCAGTTGGACACCGCCAAACAACTGCTCCCTTACAACCTGCGCACCCAACAGATCATTCCAGATAAGAGTGTGGCCGACACCGTGGAGGCTCTGATTGGCTGTTATCTCACGTCCTGTGGAAAGCGCGGTGCGCTGCTTTTTATGTCGTGGCTTGGATTGCGTGTCTTTCCCAAGAAAGATGGCTATCCAGATTCGGTCCCAGAAGAGGTGAGTTTGCTTTAAGGTGGATAAAATTTTTTTGGGGTGAATCAAATAGATGTAGGTTATTGCTTATGTGGAAGTCTGTTACTGTAATTCTTCAGCCTTTTCGCATGTTTACATGGTGTTTATTCAAGCATATTCTGATGGCATTATTCTGTGTTGACTGATCAAATTATACATTTTGCAAAGCCCTGAATCTGGCCAATCCAACCAGTGTAGTTTTGTCTCCAAAATCAAATTACAGATGTGCATAAATTGCAGTGAAATTTACTCTTTCATATGTGAACAGGTTGAGGAATTAGGGTACGTGAAGGATTGCACTGACCCGTGCCAGGTTGGTGACAACCCTCTTGACTTCAGGCAGAAGCCAAAAGTGCGAAAGCTGGAATCAAGCATGTGACCTCATTTGTTGGCGTGTGGACAGTAGGTTACTGCAGTATGCCCTAAGATTTCTTTCACTTCAGATATATTTATTCGATTGGTGTTTTACAATAAATTATATATTTCAATTATACGATGGCAGTCAGAGTTGAACTTAAACTCACAGCGACTGAATTGATGAGAGGCACCTGGGTCATTACTCTCTTCTAGTGCGCTACACCTTGTGATCCTGTAAGTCACTGTGTGTTTTAAGTGATTAAAATACCACTTTAATGTAGTTAGATCTGTATTATCTCAACTGGCACATGCCTACAATGGTATGTAAATCAGATAAGTATATGTAAAAAATTTGGGGCATGAAACTGGGCTTTTACTTTTCCAGATGAGCAATGACTTTGAGGAGTTACAGGTGCCCCGCTCCCCACAGCTGGGACACGTTTGTAATGGTGACACCGTAGTTAACCATTTGCTGGATGGCTATGATGCCTTTGAGGAGAAGTTGGGTTACAAGTTTAAAGATCGGTCCTACTTGCTGCAGGCCTTCACCCATGCCTCTTACCACTACAATTCCGTCACGGATTGCTATCAGAGGTAAGGGTAGATCTCCATGTGGCTTGCAAATCAGAAGATGCTTAAAATGCATAAAATAGGAAAGACTATAGCATAGAAGATAGTGCCACAGCAGTGAAGAGTGTGTGATAACTGGCAAATGGTCACACATAACCAGTGAAATCCAAAATATTTTTGAGTAGGTGTAAAACACTAATCAAATAAAGTAATAGTTCATGCAAATTTATTGAAGTTTAATAACGGTCACTGTGCTAAGGCTGATGAATGGACGTTTGTTACTTGCCAGTGGTGTTGTGTTGCAGGCTGGAGTTCCTGGGTGATGCCATTTTGGATTACGTCATCACTCGCCACCTATTTGAAGATTCCAGAAGGTATTCCCCAGGCGTGCTTACTGATCTGCGATCAGCTCTTGTAAACAACAACATCTTCGCCGCTCTTGCTGTCAAGTGGGATTTTCATAAGTACTTCAAAGCTGTGTCACCAGCCCTTTTTTATGTGATCGAGAGATTTGTTTCTCGTCAGAAGGACAACGAAGATGTAATCGAGTTGGACGATGAAGTAAGACTCCCTTGCCGTTCTTTTTGACTTGTTGAGTCACGTTTCGAGCATCATAATTTGTAATGATTTTATAAGCTATAGAGAATGTATACTTTGTAAACATATATAGACATTTTCTCCACTTTCAGTACGGCTCGTTCCTTACACCAGTGTTCATAATACAGTGGTAACAAATGTTGGTCCTCCTGATTCTTGTTTGAAACACCACTGTTCCTAACACTTGTTCCTAATACTGGTGTTCCTTAGTGCCATTGGTCCTAATATTTGTTCATAATACCTGTGTTTCTAACGCTTGTTTCTAATGCTGGTGCTCTTAATACCTTGCTCCTAATACAAGAATTCCTAATACGTATTCCTAATAACAGTGTTCCTAATGCTTGTCTGAAATAGCAGTGTACTTAATACTTGTTCCTAATACAAGTGTTTCTGATAAATTATTCCTAGTGCCTGTGCTCTCAATACTTGTCATTACGTTTCACTATTGCAGGTGTAACACGGCTGTTCCTAACACATGTTACCTTTAAACTGGTGCCCTTTGTTCGCAACACTTACTTCCTTACATCTGTGTTCATCATGCCTATTTCACTTACATGCATGGTCCTGAAGTCTGCACTCCTTGTAACCGTATGCCCAACACCAGGTTGACATGCACCTGACACTTGTGTTCCATGTTGCTGATGCCTCTGCTTTACGGGTGACAGGAGGACGATTCAGATGACGTAGAGAAGGTAGAGATGGAAATTCCCAAGGCTCTGGGTGATATCTTTGAGTCTGTGGCAGGTGCAATCTACCTTGACAGTGCCATGTCCCTGGACACAGTATGGCGTGTCTACTACCGGATGATGAAGCCACAGATTGGTAAGCTAGCCTTCCTAGCTATGCATGCATGTCGTTAATATGATGAAAATGAAAGTTATGTCAACCTTTCTTGTTTTTATAAAGCTGCTGTTTTTCCCAACGAATTGTTTAAATGTTATTTTGAGTTGTCCGTATACAAAGTTGTAAGCCGTAGACTGTGCCAGTTTAATCTAATGATTCAGTGAAACTTGTGGCAAGTGAATTTACATGTGACCTGTTCTTTACCATTGTTAAGTTGAAATAAATTCTTTTGGTCATGTCAAAATCTGTTAACAACAGATGCAGTCAAATTTATTTCACTGTGCTCAAAAATATTTCACTTCTATGACGGTGACCGGCATTATTGTGGGAAGAACCCACAGCCATCTGCAGGTTGCTGGCAGACCTTCTCACATACGACCAGAGAGGAAGCCAGCATGCACTTGGCTTGAACTCACAGCGATAGCATTGATGACAGGCACCTGAGTCATTACACTGTACAAGCACGCTAACCTTCTTGACCACAAAAGCCCCTCCAGTACTTTAGTAAAGGTCCATGCACTGTGAGTTTTGTCTGGGGTGAGCAGTGGTACATTTTAGTGACTTTAATCTTTGGTTGATAAAGGCGCTCCATGTCGGAGTGTTATATTCATCATATAAATTCTTAAATAAAACATATATATATATATATACATGTAGATATCAGATAAGTCACTGTAGGCTTTCAATCCCATACTGCCATATGAATTTGGGAATTATTAATACTGAGAAGTTATTTAAAGAAAGCAGTGGAACTGTGATGAATTTGTTATTTGAAGGAAGAAAAGGACATGTTGCATTTTGCTGCAGACAGTTTACGTATATGGCTTTGAAAGGAACCAATTTGTAGTTTATCACAGCTTTGTTTATTATCTGTTTAACCAGCAGAACTCAGACTGTATCTGAAGGACCAGAGCTTCTGGGCCTAGGCGACCACTAGACTCTCTTCTGTATTTGTGTGTGGGATACAAGATATACCCTTGCTCAAGATATATCCTAACTTTAATTACCCTCGCACCCTCCCCCTTCAGAACTGTTTCTTTGCATTTTATTGTTCTCAATTCAACTATATATTTTATCACAAACACCCAGCCACCCACCCTGTGTTTGGGCAGCCTGCACCTCTGTTGAGACAATTACGAAGTCTGCAGTCATGTACTCTAATCATGGTATCTTTCTATTCTGTCGCAGATCAGTACCTTGAGAGGATCCCAAAGTCTCCAGTGCGTGAGTTGTTAGAGATGGAACCAGAAACTGCAAAGTTTGAGTAAGTTAGCTTAAATAATTACAGGAGATTACCCGTACATATATCACATAAGGTGGAACGCTTTATTTTTTAGCATTTTTTCTGACTTCTTTCATGCCAGTGTTAAATTCAACAAATTCAAATGTACAGGTGTTACTTCTATGCTTTGCAGTACAGCATTGTTGTGTCTGTGTGTTGCAGGAAGCCAGAACGAACAATGGAGGGAAAGATCCGAGTAACAGTGAATGTGGTGGGCAAAGGTGTCTTTACAGGGGTGGGGAGGAACTACCGCATAGCAAAGAGTGCTGCAGCCAAAAAGGCACTGAAAAATATCAAAACTATGCAAGCACAGGGACTGATATGAGGCATGGCATTGGGCTGTGTCAGCTGTAGATGGTCTTAAATGAGCCATTATGTAGAGCTGTGTCATTGATAGCAAATCTAAACTGAGACATTACATGTTCAAAGTGCTGTGGTGTTGGTTGGTGGTCTGAACTGAGACATTAGGTAATGTTGCAGCATTGGGTTGATATCCTAAACGGACACATTACATAACTCATGGTCCAAAGTGAGACGTTACATGTACATAGTGCTGCGGTGCTGGTCAGTGGTCTAAACGGAACCATTACATTGTGCTGTGACGTTCGTTGATGGTGTAAACTGAGATATTACATAGTGCTGTGGTGTTTGTTGGTGGTCTGAACTCTTATGTAAATGTAGTGGATGTGACCAGGGTTTGAATGGACAGGTCAGAAGAACAAATAAAGTGACAGCAGTGTATTATGTACTTCTTTTGAGAAATGTGGCATTGCAGGTAAAGATTATAGAGACATAAGAGAAAATGGAAATATGATCTTCTGAGAAGGGCGGAGTAACTTTAGCTCAAAAATTGTTTTGTAAAAAGTTTTTCTCCTACTGTTAAAGAACAGAGTTCTGTTTTATCTTGTGTCCATAACTAGACACACAGAAAGATTCGTTATGTACATGTACTCGGGTCAAGTGAACCAGTTCATCCTAGCTTCCAGCCGACGGTCTTGGGTTTCCCCAGGGCTCTCTCTCCGGTTTCCTCCCATCATCCTGCTCACTGCCATCATATAAGTGAAATAATGTTGTGTGTGGCGTAAAACACTAATCAAATGAATAAATCGTTCAAGAGAGAATCATTTCCAAATTCTTCTAGTTCATGTCTACACTTGGATACAAGCTCAACTATAGTGTCCAAAGGTATTTGTAAATGAAGTCATATACATACATGTGGTATACGACATCTTTTTTGAAAATACCTGCAAGGCTGCACCTCTACTGTTAAAGCCACAGCTGCTGTCTCTGTTATTAAGCCAGCCAAAACACTGTCAAGTCCTTTTTGTCGTAATAGGTAATAAAACTTCGCAGAAGTTACACCAGATTATGTAAATTATAGGAGCATTTACTCATCCTGAGCGTACTCTTTATTAAAGTGCAAGAGATAATGCTGTCATTTTTAATGTGAAAATGGAGGAAATGAGCGATTACCATTCTTGCATTGTAGTACGGTTCCATGTACTGTTATGGTCCACATTTCAAAGAAATTGGACGTATTCTAACCATACACACAGTAATGGTTTTATAGGATACAATACAAACTCCAGTACCCCATGACCATTCCAACAGTAATGGTTATGATACAATACAAACTCCAATATCCCATGATCATTCCAACAGTAATGGTTAGGATGCAATACAAACTCCAATATCCCATGATCATTCCAACAGTAATGGTTAGGATACAATACAAACTCCAGTATCCCATGATCATTCAAACAGTAATGGTTAGGATACAATAAAAACTCCAATATCCCTTGACCATCCGACAGTAATGGTTAGGATACAATACAGACAACCATACCTCATGACACTCCAACAGTGATGGCTAGAATAAACTGCAGCCTCCAATAATGTCTGATCATTGCCAAGGATATCATATGAAGACATTTATAACAATGATGTGTCGGACATAACCGATGGTCTTAGCTAGTTTATAACAATGGGTCCACTCAACCAAAAGTTCATAATCACCGGTAGGAAATGTATTTTGGTTTCCCAGTGTAGTTTCTACGTCTATGGGTCTTGATTTGTAGGTATGGTCAGTGTGTGTTTGTTGTCTTTTACTTGTCGCAGAAGCTGTCTGTCCAGTTCAAGAATATTTATAGATAATGATCAGGTGTACATAATCACTCTACCTAATACGTCAAGATTTCAAATAAATTATTGCTGAGCTTGGATTTAATCAACTTATTTGCTCACATTACATTTGCATATTTTGTCTATGTAGTAGAGAGTTATGTTAGTTGTGTATTTGGTCCAAATTGTATGCTTGAGATGTAACTGCTGATAGTGTAATGATTATTAGGTGGATAATAAATACGTGCACAGAAAACAAACTCAGATCATGGTAACCTGTAGGCCTGGCTGACCGCACATCAGGACCCCGTGGGTGCCTTGACTGGGGGTAAAAGAGGTGTGACATTGATACCAGCTGTGCCTTTGGTGGTGTGGTGTTGATATGGACTCTGGTGATGTGGTATTGGTACAGACTGTCACTTTGGTGGTGTGGCATTGATTCAGACTCACATTGGTGGTGTGGCATTGAGAAAGGCTGCCACTTTAGTGATGTCGCATTGGTGCAGGTTATCACGGTGGTGGTGTAGCATTGAGACAGACTGTCACTGTGGTGGTGTGGCATTGATACAGGCTGTAACATTGGAGATGTGGCATTGATACAGGCTGTCATGTTGGTGGTGTAGCATTGGCACAGGCTGTCACATTGGAGGTGGGGCATTGATACAGGCTGTCACTTTGGTGGTGTGGCATTGATACAGACTGTCACATTGGAGGTGGGGCATTGATACAGGCTGTCACATTGGTGGTTTGACATTGATACAGGCTGTCACTTTAGGGGTGTGGCATTGATACAGGCTGTCACGTTGGTGGTATGGTATTGATACAGACAGTCACTTTGGCGATGTGGCATTGATACAGGCTGTCACTTTGGTGGTGTAGCATTGATACAGACTGTCATTTTGTCGATGTGGCATTGATACAAGCTGTCACTTTGGCGATGTGGCATTGATACAGACTGTCACTTTGGTGGTGTAGCATTGATACAGGTTGTCATTTTGCGGAAGTGGCATTGAAACAGGCTGTCACTTTGCCGATGTGGCATTGATACAGGATGTCACTTTGGTGGTGTGGCTGTCAGTTCGCTGGTGTGGTGTTGATACAGACTGTTGTGGTGGTATGGTATTGATACAGACAGTCACTTTGGGGGTGTGGCATTGATACAGGCTGTCACCTTTGTAATGTGGCATTGATACAGGCTGTCACTTTGGTTTCTGTGGTACAAAGATACGGTATGCAAACTTGCCATTGGTTTCCTTTGTACTGGGATACTGGAAAGAGATTGATGTCTTTTGCTTTCCTGTGATACAGGGGTGATAGAAACTAATGGAATGTTGTATGACACAAGGATACTACATACATATTGATGTCACTGCTTTATGTGACACAGTTTCACTGCATATATGCATGTCGTTTTGATTTGTGCTGCACGGTAGCACAGGGGTAGTGCTTACAGGATAATATTACTTTCATTTTTACCCTGTTTCAGATAATGAGGTGTAATTCTTTGACATACTGAGGTGCAGCACCTTCTAAAACGGAAATGTGTTATTTAGCTTATTTATTCGTTTATTTATTTAGTTGATTGGTTTTTTACGCCCTACTCAAGAGTATTTCACTTGTACAACAGCATCCAACATTGTTTTGGGAGGAAACTGGGCAGAGCCTGGGGAAACCCATGACCAGAGGTGTGTTGGCTTGTACCTTAGATACTAAGGTGTAATACTTTCAAATAATGAGGTGCAGCACGTACAAATACTCAGATGTAGGACCTTCAAATAGTCACGTTAGAGTTCAGATGCTGAGGTGTAGAACCATCAGATACTGAGGTGAACATTGTGAGGTGTAGGATGAGGTTTATTGTCGTGAGATATTGAGCTTCCATGTTTTTAATACACTCTATCCGAATGCATAGCAATGCATTATAAGGGCATGAAATTTTCACTACTTTCAGACCCGAGTTGGCGACCAAAGTACGAACAATAAAAAATAGTTCTGAAGATGATGCACAGATTTAACCTTTCTGGTGCCCAGTTTTTGCTATATGGTCGTCTTAAAAAGTAATATAGTTAGGAGATGTGAAGTAACAATTCAGTAAAACGCCAGAGTACTCTGAAGTCATTTTTCAAGGGATCGAAACATAGTCTAGAATGGTACAGATACATACCCATGTGTACCTGCCATACACAATGTGAATCTAAGTTTAAGTTTAAACTTGCTTTATATGCATCAGAATTCACAAGCCTGTAGTAACGAATATTGAACAGTGTATAGTGGATCAAACTTTGTAGCAGAAGTTAGTTCAACATTACGTTGAGTTTACCCATATTTTTTTGGTATTTGAAACATAGATTGTTTAACAAGGCAAGAGAAAATTTATAAAGCTCAGTATGTTTTAGTACGTGATTTTTAAGAGGGTTATTAGGTGATCTGAGATGAAACAGGATGTCCTTAATAAACAATTCAGGCCTCAGAATGGGCGTATCAGTGACCAGCCACATGCAATAGACTCCTGTATCTGCTCTGTTTATACCATGCCACATCTCAACAATAGCTTGTATAAAAAAAGTACAGAAATTATAAGTTGGCTATGAATATTAAAGAAATTCACCCTTTCTTAATGTAGAATGTTAAAGAGATAGACGTTGTGATTTATGGTGTATGAGGTAATTATAAACATTTATCTTAATGGAAAAAAAGTGTTTCCTATAAATTTGTGTCTCCTCTTGGTTCTCATGAACCATAAACGAAACCGAAGAGCTGCTGAAACAATAATTCGAATATTGGTCACTTATCAGCATTTTGCTATCCTCATAAAGCGATACTCAAACATCCTGGTTGTCTGAATAAGCTGTTGATGGATAATAGTGTGAAATTGGGATAGATTTACTTTATAGGCTCACGTTCGTAAGCAATGGCTAGGGAATAGAATTATCTACATGCAAGAAACCTTAGCATTCATTGGAGAATACATTTCAAAGCCTATAGGTTCTAGTTTCTCACTGTTGTCATCCTCTTCCTTGTTAATAATAAAGGCAGTGATATTCTTCGATATGGCGTAAAAGCACCAATCAAATAAACGGTAATAAAGGGAACTACCGGCTGTGGTATTCTCTGTAACTCTCCCATTGCTGGACTGTAAGACACAGTTGTGTAGAACTTTTCATACGGCGATGCAAGATGGGTAATCATTCATGGTATTTGCTGTAACAATTTTATTGCTGTTCTGTTGGACACGATTCTGTAGAAGTTCTCGTCTGGCCATACGAGATGGGTAATCGGTCATGACATTGACTATAACAAATTTCTTTTGCTGTTCTTCTGGACACAGTTCTGTACTAGTCCTCATTTGAGTGGGGGAATGGTTAATCGCTCGTGACATTGCTGTAACACCATCGTTGTTCTGTTGGATGCAGCTCTGTGGAGGTTCTCATCTGGCTGTGGAAATGGGCAATTGCTCGTGACATTTGCCCTAATGCTCTTATTTCTGCTTTGCCCATGCATTTCTTGTTTCTCGTAATTGGTTACATTCGGCAGTTCTAGTCATGTGTAGGCCTGGTGAATCAGTACTTGTTTTATATAAAGCACTTCCCTTGACTAGTCACCTTGACGGAAGTATAATGTTATTCAAAACGAATACCAAGTCACAAATACATTGTGCATGCTTTGTATTTTGTCGTGACCCGATTATTGAGGGTAAAGACGGCGAGGAGATACAACGACTGTACAACTTAGCTGGAGACATTTGTACTCTAGGGTGGAACACGTGTTGAACATCTGGTGCTTTTAGTGGCTTTCTAGCCACATCATACTCCTGTCACGAACTGTATGTATCGCCGCTGTAGACATTTGACGTGATTTTTAAGCCGATTCAGGATTCATGCCAAATTGTTCATCTGTTCAGTTTTTATAAATGGAGAAGGAGGTTGGGCAAAAGTATAAGATTTGGTGGTTAGACTTGTCTACATGTACTTGTAATGGAATTGCTTCGTTACCTCTTCGCTGCTGAGCCAGCATGTCACACGAACTACAGTGTGATGTTTCATTTCTAGTGCATATGCAGATGAAATTTTGAATTATGCACACTTTGTCAGCTTTTGGTAACCTGATTTTGATTGTAAAAGCTCTGTCAGCTTTTGATAACCTGGTTTTGGGTGTACCAGTTCTGTCAGCTTTTTGTAACCTGGTTTTGAGTGCACCAGTTCTGGCAGCTTTTGTTAACCAGATTTTGGTGTACCTGTTACAAATCCAATAGGTTACTGGTTGCATAAATAATCACATGTGGTGGAAGTACATATCGGTGGAAGTATATGCCTGTGTTATGAGATTTAGATTCATCTTGAAATTTACAAATCATAACTGAGCTACAGCTGTCTTTTGTGAAAAAAAAAAAAAAAGAAGCAAGAAAAAAAAAAAACTCCCAAGATAACCAAACGCAACTTACCTCAGTTTTCCAGAGATGCAAGTTGGAGAGACCTCTAAGTTTTGTGCCAAATATTCTAGATTATTGCTGGTTATTGCTGGTATGAAAGTTGTCTGTTGTAAGCTGAAGTATCAGCTCCGCCGACCATAGCATAGTGGTGGTGGTAGAAGATTTCAACACTTGCCATTTCCTTGCACCTGGCGTCCATATGTAATTATTTTAGTGACTGTGTTCAAGATAAATGTGTTGTAAAACTGCATTTTTACGTTTCTTGCTTTTGTGACTACATTTTTGAGAAAATTGTACCCGCCCCATTTACCAGCTAAGATGGCTGCTGAATACAAATGAGAATATGAATTAGTGTCCTTGTTTTATTTTGAATGCAGTTCTGTAGCTGTTTAAAACCACCGTAACCAGTAACTCAGCTCTAGGATATGATCGATAAATATCGGATATGTAATGTGAAGCAGATAAACAGAGGTCTAACAACACAAATCATGGTTTTCCGTATTTATTATCGGCTTATCGTCGAAAGGAAAGTGTCAACGTTTTGGGCATATTTTACCCTAATTAAAATGATGTGTGTTTGTTTTTTCCTTGTCCATTATAAGCGACTAGAAAGGAAAACCATCGTCAGCGTCAAACGTGACTTCAACATTCAACTGCTGTCGGAAGCATGCCCCGGCTATTTGAGGGAGAGAGAGAAAAATTACCAGAGGTATGTTGCACACCCGATCAATGACCACAGCCGTGTACCTTCCGTGTCACGTGACAACCATCACACGACCGTTTACTCGACATGACAGACTACGGAGACTGGGAAAATCCAGGTAAAAAATATTGTCTGGTTTGCGTCATGTGACAACATGACTGACTCCACGTCTGAACGGGGTAAGAGAACTAAGAATGAGATTTGCAAAATGTTCACTAAAAGCTATTCAGAAGGCTGTGGTCACATTGAAACAGATAGGTTCGTGCGCGTTTGTGCCAGCGGGCAGTGGAAAGTCAATGTGCTTTGAGACACACATCTATGGGAGAGGTTTTACAGCTATTTTGTCGTTACAGACCCCCCATTGTTCAGCCTTATCAACATACACGCAAATAAACTTACTGACATCGGTTTCCAGCCGTAATCAACTACAGGCATGGACATTTTCCACTAATCGGCTGATTTCAGATTTGGAGAACAAAACAACAAAAGGCGCCTGATTTTGTGAAGTGTGGTGCGGAATTTAATCACAGATGTCCCCGTCACTGTCTTGGTAAACATTCTTGCCCCAACAGCGGGTGTGTACCAGCGTTTCATTGGTCGACCCCTCTAGTAAACTTTCATGGCGTGGAAATTCCCAAGTCAGCCTGGAACGGAGAATGCGTCTATATTTGTCAGTGGGTAGTATGAATAAATTATGAGTAGATATACCGGCTGATTTTTTAGCTTCACTTTGGACGTCCACGATTAACAACTACAGTTCATGGCGGACACATTCAGGATCAAGAACTACTGACACTGTCCGAGGCCTACATGCTCCAGTGTCATCCGTCACAATTTGCCGGCCTCTGACAGCATGAGGGATCTACTGCGGTGCCCATATATGGGTCCTGTACGTAATCCTTTGTACGGCCAGCGGTGTCTTCCGTGGGCACAGCATGACCAATGTTGAGAACGTAACCACTGGCGTCAAGACGCCTCCTCGGATGAATCCAGATTTCGTCTGTTGATGGACACATACGTGTATTGAGACACCGTAGCAAACATTGAGCTGTGACTGCAACTGTATGCGGCCGAGGAGAAGGAGGAAACGCCATGGCTTGGGGAGAATATGCCTATAGAGGTATATGTATCCACGGACGATATTCCAGTAGAGGTATGGACAGTATTTCTGTAGAGTTTTGGACGCTAGGCGTGATGATGAATGGACGATTTTCTGTAGAAGTGATTGATGATGTTTTCGAGTGTAGAGTTCTGGCCGATATGTGTCAAGAGGTATGAACTAGAGGTACAGACGGTATGCCTATAGAGGCATATGTATGAACGATCTGTCTTCAGCCATCATGAGCGATATGCCTGTAGAGGTATAGACATTATGCCTGCAGAGAGATGAACGATATGGCTGTAGAATCATGCACGAAATGTCTGTAGAAGTATGGATGATGTGCTCTGCAGAGGAATGGACGATATGTCTCTGAAAGTGAGGTTTGACTTTAGGGGTTTAAATGGTATGGATATAGAGGTAAGAGGTATGTCTGCAGAGGTTTGGACGCTATGTCCCCAGAAGCATGGAAAATATACATGTAGAAGTAGAGGCGATATGTCTGTAGGGGTACGGACCATATCTCCGTAAAGAAATGGACGAAATGACGTCTTAAGCGAGGTGTCTGTGCCTGATTTGTACGGGCCTGTATGATATGCCTGTAGAGCAAGGGAAGATATGTCTATGGAGAGTGAACGAGGTGTCTAGAGGAATGGATGGTTATGTCGATAGAACTATTGACGATATATCTGCAGAAGTGTGGATGGTATGTCGATAGAAGTTTGAGTGATATGCATGTAGAGGTAATAAGGTTATGTGTACAGATGCAGTGTATGAACGGTATGTATGTGTAGAGATACAGTGTATGGGCGATATATGTGCAATAGTATAGATGTTGTACCTTTAGAAATATGGCCGATAATGTGTTAAGTGGTAAGAACGATGTGTTCATAGAAGAATGGGCGATATGGCTGTAGAGCTGTGGGCGATATGGCTGTAAAAGTGATGAGAACATGTCTGAAGAGGTTAGAACGATATCGCCTTCACCTAGGAACCTAATTTTACAGCTAAGTGGCTGTCTAGATCCTGCAAATGTGGATACGGTGTAATACAGGACACCAGTACACATGAAACCTTTTACAGCTGTGCCACTGTATTAGGCCTATGATAGAATCTACGCAAATCACCCAAGTCTTGTGATCCCATGTGTGTGACTGTTTGACATGCTCAACTTTGCTGTCACCGGGTTTATTTATTTGCTTGGTGTTTTACGCCAAACATTTCACTTATACGACGGAGGCCATCATTATTTTTGGAGGAAACCGGGCTGAGCCCACGACAATCCGCTTTCAGACACTGCTTCCCACGCACGGCCGGATCATGGGGTCCGTGTACTGCACTTTTCTCACTTTGTTTCATTTGTGTGCTTAGACGTGTGTAACCCGTAGGTATGTAATGTGGATAGACGTTTGTAAGGTGGATGGACCAGTAAGGCGTGTGTGATGTGTAGGGATGTAAGGCGATGTGGTGGGCGTAAAATGTAGGGAGGTTAGGTGGATAGGCGTGTGTAACAGTGAGAGATGTATGGTAGATAGACGTGTGGTAAGGTGTCTGTAACAATTCAAGGGATGTGTAGGGATTCAAGATGGTAAGTCTTCTGTAAGATGGTAAGGTGTGTATAACGTGCATGGATGTGATGTTGTAAGGCATGTGCAAGGTGTAAGGACGTAAGGTGATCAGGCGGGTGTAACGTATAAGGAAGTAAGGTGAAAAGGCGTGTGTGACGTATAGGGATGTAAGCTGATAATGCTGGTGTAACATGTTGGAATCTATGTTGGATAGGCGTTTGTAATAGTGAGGGATGTATGTGGATAGACGTAAGGCGTCTGTAAGATGGTGAGGTGTCTGTAACGTGCATGGATGTGATGTGGTAAGGCGTTTGGAACGTGTAAGGTTGTAAGATGATGAGTCGTGTGTAACATGTTGGGATGTAAGGTGGATAGGCGTGTGTAACGGTGAGGGATATATGTGGTTAGACGTGTGTAACGTTTAGGGATGTAAGGTGGATAGACGTGTTGGGATATAAGGTGGTAAGGTGTGTGTAACGTCAAGTGATATAAGGTAGTGAATCTTTTGTCAGTGATGAATATAACAGCCGTATTGCCCTGAATCAGTAATGACAAAAGCATGTGTTACCTTGTTTGAGTCAAGATCACTTGTGAACATATCAGCGGTGATGCCATGTGCAGTGCCTTGGACACTGGTGAATATATCGGCCAAGTTGCCATGCCCAATGCCATAGGCATTGGTGAATATATCAGCGATGATGCCATGGCAGTGCGTTTGACACTGGTGAATATATCAGCGATGTTGTCATGCACACTGTCTTAATCACTCGTGAATATATCAGCTGCAATGCCATGCATAAAGCTTTGGTAAATGAGAATTACAGTAGCCGTGTTTGAATCCAGGTCACTGGTGGATATACAACCCGTGTTACCGTGTAAAGTACCAAACATTAATCACTGTGAGATTAAGCTATCGTGTTACTGTTCAAAACACCTATTATTAAGAGATGTAGCATCCGTATTACTATTAAAAAACGGTTATTATCACTAAGAAATGTACATGTAGCGTTCAAGTTACTGTGCAAATTATCAAACATTATTACTTCAGGATGCAGCAATCGCGTTAATGTTGAAAACACAGATTATTAAGAGATTTAGCATTTGTGTCAATGTTCAAAACACCGGTTATTACATGTATCACTGAGAGATCTGGCACCCATGTCAGACTGCAGAACATCGATCATTATTACTGAGAGACGTAGGACCCATTTCAGCGTGCAAAACATCGGTTTTTATTAGCGAGAGACGTAGCACCCATGTCAGCGTGCAAAATATCGGTTATTATTTCTGAGAGATGTAGCACCCATGTCAGCGTGCAAAACACCGGTTATTATCACTGATATTGTTACCATTCAAAACACCGAAGGATGTAGCATTCGTGTTACTGTCCAAAACAACGGTTATCACCACGAGATGTGGCATCCGTGTTACCATGCAAAGTAGCAGTGTCATTATCACAGGGAGATGTAGTGAGAGATTGTGACTCGTACGCCATGTATTCCTGAGGCGTGTAGCTCCACTTTAACCATGAACAATGCTTGCATCATGATCATCAGTGGACCTTATCATTGAAGGTATATTAAAGTAATAACTTCAGTTTTTTTTCTTTTACTTGCCTACCCACCTTGCACTGGGACGTACATTTTGGAGACACTGAGAAAGCTACATACAGAGGCAGATAGATCAATCTGTGCAATAGCAATAGTATATAGTTATTACACCATAGGAGTAGATACATCTCCCCTGCCACACTCTCTGGCACAAGGATAGACATATCGGACATACCAACGTATTGGCGTATAGGCCTAAACCAGATCTAACTGACCTGTGCTAAATGATCTCACGCCTTTAACGCCGTCTGGAATACACGCTCCTTAACCGCCTAGTATTCATAGTGCTCTGAATATTTGAACTGGGAATACTACAGGCTGATACCATGAGGCATGAAGAAGTCAGTACAGCCACTGTACCTGTATATACAGCCAAGGACACCAATCCGATATGTGCAACTAGCATATGTGCTTATTACACAATGGAAGCATATCCCTTACAAGACTGGTTACATACTACCATATGTATCTAACCTGTGAAAAATACTCACGGCCGGAAAGCCGTGATGAGTATACTATAAGACATATGTAGAGCCTGGAGATGTCAGTATGTCCGCTTTTCAAAGCGTGGAATCTATGGAAAATATAACTACATGACGGCACGATCAGTGTTTCGGATACTCTTGTACTTAGAAAACCAGCCATACCATACCGAATAAAGACATGGGGGCTATCCAGACTAGTTTCCCTTCCATTGAAAAGACCACTGGACTACCTATCTCTCTAAGACGAAAGAAAAGCCTATATGTCTTTGAATGGGGAATATGTATTATCATACCAAACCTACTTAATTTGGAAGCCCTCCATATTATTCTCTAGCTTCCGTCCTCATCTAGACAACCTATGTGTGTAATACGCACTCCATGTGAATAAATCGAGACACTGCACTTCCGGACACAAATGGAGAATATAAGCCTGCTGTCTTCATTCATTATTCTACTTAGCAAGCAGAAAGGAGAGATTGCTATTTTGCCTGTAGGCTCAAATCATAAGTGGATCTGTAACAATATACCATCTACGAGGAAATCCTGGCACATTGGCTACCTTAAGGAAACGCTGGAATCTTACGATACGAAATTGTCCCCTCCACTCCACTCTGTGCCCACCCCTAATGAGGGATTTATCTCAAAGAATTCCGAAACACTGCATGTTGCCTATAGGCTAATACAAGTACTGATATGCATCTAACTGTGCACACCATAATAATATATATGTACAGGCAGTTTAGGGTCAACTGGGGTTTGAAGTTGTGTTCATGGATAGTAACTCTATCTCATGGTAGAATGGCTCTGACTCCTTAATTTTGAATGGCGAGGACACACGAGACCTAAATAAATGACTGTTGTGTGGTTCTCCGTGTGGCCCGCTAGAGACATGTTGCCTTTAACCTAAGTGACATGCGACACATGTGGAAATGTTTCCTTATTTCCCAAAAGTCAGTGCTGAAGTCCGGAAGCGTCGGTTTCTTCTACCCACTATTGCGTGACACAGCAATCAAATTAATTGATAACATGAATCTACAACAATGAACAAACTCTAAATCTTGTAAAAGTAGAATTTATTGTAAATAAAAGGGAGCATGAAGTGATACAATTTTTTTCTTTAACTTTTATTCTCAACAAATTTATATTAAAAGTGCTTTTGCACTGAATTGTAAACATACCATAAAGCTGGATACTGGTACAGGTTATAAGACTGGCTAATCGGCAGCTGACTCTCCCTAACTACCAGACAGAGACAGTGGGATAGCCAATTCTTGAGCAAACAACAATCTCGAAATAAAATAAACGTGACACAAGAACAGTGTAGGCGGGGAAGAGGGCCTCCTTGTCGCAAATTGTGTGAAAACCACAAACTGTAGGTAAAAAACGCGACAATTCATCACCTTGGCCAAAAGCCGTTGAACATAACCCTGAGCTGAAAACTGTGAGAGTGACATACCCATGGGATGAGCAGTATAAGGGCAAACATACCCATTGGGTGAACAGTATCAGAGCAAACATACCCATGGGATGAGCAGTATAAGGGCAAACATACCCATGGGATGAGCAGTATAAGGGCAAACATACCCATGGGATGAGCAGTATCCGAGCAAACATACCCATGGGATGAGCAGTATAAGGGCAAACATACCCATTGGGTGAACAGTATCGGAGCAAACATACCCATGGGATGAGCCGTATAAGGGCAAACATACACATGGGATGAGCAGTATAAGGGCAAACATACCCATTGGGTGAACAGTATCAGAGCAAACATACCCATGGGATGAGCAGTATCAGAACAAAAATATCTATAGGATGAGCAGTACCAGAGCAAACATACCAATGGGATGAACAGTATCAGAGCAAACATACCCACGAGATGAGCAGTATCAGAGCAAACATACCAATGGGATGAACAGTATCAGAGCAAACATACCCATGGGATGAGCAGTATCAGAGCCAGCATACCCATGGGATGAGCAGTATGAGTGCAAGGTGCATCTGGGCGAACATATCCACGGGGTGAGCAGGATTACAGCGGGCTTCAAAGCGTCTCCATCCTCGCAGTACTCATGTCTCTAGTAAAAAGACAGTTGCTAACCATAGAGATGCTGCCGGATATCATAGACCGTCTCAGCCAATTCACATTCGCCAGCTTACAAAGCTCTGTGTCACATACGTATATCTATATAATCAACACACTATTTCACTAACGGACTGTAGTCTCCAGACAACCCTGAACGTAACCCTGGGATGAACACTATTGAGACTGACATACCCATAGGATGATAAGCGTCAAAAGAAGCATACCCATGGGATGAGCAGCATCAGAGCAAACATACCCACGGGATGAGCAGTATCACAGCAAACATGCCCATGGGATAAGCAGTATCACAGCAAACATACCCATGGGATGAGCCATGTCAAAGCAAACATACCCATGAGTTCAAGGTGCATCTGAGCGAACATACCCACCGGGTGAGCAGGATTAGAGTGGACTCCAAAGTGTCTCCATCCTCGCAGTACTCATGTCTCTAGTAAAAAGACAGTTGCTAACCATAGAGATGCTGCCGGATATCATAGACCGTCTCAGCCAATTCACATTCGCCAGCTTTCAAAGCTCTGTGTCATATATGTATATCTATAATCAATTGAGAATACATTACACACTATTTCCCTAACCAACTGTAGTCTCCAGACTTAGTCAAAAAATAACATTAAGTAAAGGGCTCTTAAAGAAACTTAAGTTTAAATCTTAAGACAAAACTAAACAACAATCCTGCTGTTTTTTACCAAAAATAGCACATTGTAAAAACACAAACGATTTTGTTCGTTTACCAAAAAAACCGTCGTCACATAAAATAAGGATCAGGGGTTTATGCACTGAAATGTAATATTACTGAAATAGTACATGAGTTGGACAAGATAAAGAATTTTCTGTCTCAACTTTGCTACAAAGGCTTGTAGAATGTAACGCAGGATAAAGTAATAACCATAATATGTAACTTCAAAGACAGAACTATTTCCTTTGTAATACTGTGACAAATCTGTGCATTAAAGTTTCTGTTATATGTGCATATATTTGGCATTTACCATCATTCAGATTATTACTAACAAGTCCAAGAATGTCAATCGGAAAATACCCTATGGTGATAATATATCGACTTTCAACGAGGTTGATACTTGGATATGTGGACCCGAGAAAAACAATGTTGGCCGAGGACAAAGTCCGAAGTCAACATTATTTCTAGAGAAACTGAAAAGATATGTGAGAATTTTATTAAAGATGCAAGTGTTGAACAACTGCGTAATATTGACCTGTTCTTCCTCGGTCAATATTGTTTTTAGAGGATTAATATGTCGAGGTATCACCCTAGCAACGGAAAAGGAATGCCATGATTTTATTTAAAAAAGTATGCAACACCTGCGTAATATTTACCTTGTTTTCACCTTTATCGTTAAAACGTTACAAGAAGGGCATTGATTTTCGAGTTCCATACCATTCCTGTACAAATATATTGATAACATTGTTGCAATACAAAAATTACAAAAGTCGTCGAACGATGCCATGCCAGCTGCTGATTTTCCTATGCCTGTCACTATGTAGTCGATATCTCATGCACAGACATGTAGGCCTACATGTAACATGTGTAAAGATTAAGGTTAGGATTTGGTTTTCGAAAATAAGTGGAGTTAGAGTACATAAGAAAAACCCTTGTTTGCACTCGATGTGTCAAGAGTCGTGAATAATGTAAACTATGAGAAGGTTATGCGATTATGCGGAAACACCGGTGTGGCCAGCCCACAAGGACCCATCATGTAATGGCATAAAACGTCGAACGACTGGCTATGCTGGGTTGTCAACACTTGTTTCCAAGCAATCTTAAGCGCCTGAAGTCATTTAAAAACAGTGAGATTAGGCTCATTGTGTTGGTTTAATGGTTGGTGGCACATTGATTGACATCCTTTGCTCCGATCTACGATGTAACACTAGACTTGTGCACTATGACGTGAAACTACTGCGTGTGCAACGTCATTTCTGGAATTCCACAGTGGGGCTATTTTTAGCACAGGTAGCCATAACAGTTTATAGATCTGTTGGCAACTTGCCAGGTGTATATGCTATTTTGTCAGTGAACCGCGATGTCGCTTTCGACCAACAGAATCGCAGCATTACCGACATAGGTTTTAGAGCATATAATAAGATAAAATAAGATAAGCAGTTTTCTAAACTGTATGAAGGTTGAACGGCTTGCATAAGGGCTTTCAATTACATTCAGCAATCGCATCCATTGATGTAACGGAAAATATCCTTTAATCAAATCTTAAAATTAGTGAAAAGGCCTTATATCTGGTGAATTGTTGAGTTGTCAACGTTTCTGAATACTTGTGATGCTTTCAACACCATAATGGTGATTTTAATGATCATATCAAAGCTATAGGGTCTATGAACAAGCGAGTTTGGGAGAGGGTTTCGGTCGATACCGAGAGTATTTGAGATGAAGCAGGTCGCCAACCTCGCTGATGATGTGGAGGGCCTGAAATATAAAAACAAGAGATTAAATGACCTGAGCTAGCTAGTTGCTATTACAAAAGGGCTTTAAAGGTCGACAATACCTGTTTCATCACTATATTCTACCTATTCCAACAAAATTGGTTGGCAGAGTGTTAAAGGCCCATTCCCACCACACTTAGGTGTCAGGTGCAGAGTGCTCTCTCCTGGACCAGTCCACGGCTTTGTGTAGCTATGTATCACGAAGCAGACATCCAGATAACCTGACCCGAAAACTAGCAGAGGGCTTTCTTAAACTGTGCTGCCTATTACACAATGAAAGTATCTCTTCGTGTTGGCGGAAATGTTAACCAATAAGCCAGAAGACACTGACCTGATTCAATCCAATAGTTCAGATTAGCCAGCCCAGTGACAAGCCAAATTTATTTTACTATTTACTTAATGGTACCCCAAGTTCCTGGTGCAATGCGGGTTGTGGCAGCAATGACATGGTCAATAGATAATAGGTGATGTTCGACGAGGATTTCGCGCTATAATGAAAAGCGGGTCGAGTAACCGGATCCTACACAATCGTGAAATCCGAGCGAAACATTATCGAGCCTAGCTAGCCCACACACTCAATTCTAGGGGTCTGTGGGGTCAGACACCTGCGTCATGAAATATACATTTCTGATAGGCAGTACTACACTGTACAGAACACTAATTTTATGTGAGCTCCGTGAGTCATTTTGCCCGCTGCAGTTGCCTTAGACAATTACAAAGGCTAAGGGCTCTTACTTTACCATACGGGGTGGTAATGACAGTTTGCTTAGACTACACACCTTGTCCAGGGTGTCCTTGTTGTGAGAGGCTGACAGGCAGAAACGTGCCCGCGATTCGATGATAGGGGTGGCAGGGAATCCCACAACAACTGCAGCTAAGCCGCGTTCCAAGGTACAGCGACCAAATGCCCTGTCGAAGACAGAAATGTCACACAATACAGGCTTGTCTATGTCATTCGACATGTCTACTCCGATGTGAAGTGACTTGACACTGCACTAACTGGCTCACCCATATGGGTGACTTTATGCCGACTGACCAGAACATAAACTGACAATTAGGATAATATAACAAACAATCAAGAAAAACAATTGTACCATGGATACAACCTTATATATCGCTGAGCACTTAAAACAATATTACACTAATAATAAATCAGACACAAATCACATTTCAAAAATCAGAAGGTACATATAACAAATGTTTTGAATAATTCACTTTGATTCGGCTTTGATGTGCACAAATGAAACAGTTAAAGCTTCCTATTTTGCTAGTCAAATCCAGATAAAGTATACTTACATAATTTTACTGGGCATGAAGAGCATGAGAGGCACCACAGGAGAGTCTTCGTTGCCGTAGATGATAAATCCCAGCTCTCTGAGCCGATTCCGGAAGTAGCGGGTGTTCCACTTTAGCTGTGCGATACGCCGTTCCCCTAAAGTTATTTAAGATTAAAACGTATTCATATTATTGCCGATGAATGCATTTTGTATCTTTGGGGGGTGCCATGGAAGATTTGCAGCTTACGAATCAATTACCTCAACAGGCACAGGCCTATTACATTTATTATCATCTATTCAGTAAAATCATTTACCACCAGCATATGAGTGATTTTATATTGATCTGCTTTCTATTAATTTTAAAGCAAAAATGTTACATCCATACACGTGTCACTCAGACTTATTTCTCCACGGGAGCTGTTGGCGCTGTGGGGGGCAGAGGACACTTTGGGTGCCGTGGGTGCTTTTGGTTGTGTGGTCACTTAGTTACGCCCCGCAAGTAACCATGGTAACAGGCGAAACTGCTTATCACGTGCTTTACCTTCTTGTGTGCCGTCTTCTCCCATGATGATGCCCATGGAGCTGATGACCTGCTGAGCGATAGGCGCCGTCATTACCGGAGAGTAGATGGCGTTGTGTGAATGAACCCTCAAGTAGTCAATTAGACGCTGCGAAAGAAAATCCCATAGGTAATCAATACTTCTGGATGAAATCACTTGGCAGCTCACCTGCGGGACTTATTAGTTGCCATAACAACGTTTCTAGTAATCATAATGTATGTACATGTGACCGAAACTCGGTGTCAAATTTATTCTCAAACACTGATGAACAAATTAGAGAGGAAAGTAGTCATCGCTTTACTACATGTATCTGCGACCAGAATTCCTGAATTTATACAATTTCCGAGCTGCTTTTGCCTGCAAGGGGAAAAGTTTGTTGGGCTAAAGTTTCTGATGTTGCAATGAAAGCATAAGTACAGAATTCATGAAATGATAAGTTCAAACAATACGTCAGCTACATACATGTACGTACAGTTCAAATCTAAATCCAAATATCAGTCAACAGGAGTGTTAGTCGAGCATACACACACAGAGGAGCCAGCTCAAGTATGGCTCAAAACTATGCACGCAGAAGGACTTGTTCAAGTCTGGTTGAAACCTATATCCATCAAGCAGCCAACTCAAGTGTGGTTCAAACCTATATCCATCAAGCAGCCAACTCAAGTGTGGTTCAAACCTATATGCACAGAGGAGCCGGATCAAGTGTGGTTCAAACCTATATGCACAGAGGAGCCGGATCAAGTGTGGTTCAAACATATCTCCACAGAGAAGTCAGAGCAAGTGCGGTTCCAACGCATATCCACAGAAGAGCCAGGTCAAGGATGGTTACATTTATTTCTTCTCCGGCTAATCTAGACATAAATCATACAATTTCTTCCTCACCTTTGACCCGGCAATGTACCCTCCTGCAGCTCCGAAACTTTTGGTGAACGTGCCCATCAGAATGTCGACATCTTTAGGGTCAGCCCCAAAGTAGTCGACCACACCTCGTCCTCGGGGCCCCATAGCCCCAACACTGTGAGCCTCATCCAGATAGAGGTAAGCCTTGTACTTAGTCTTCAGGCGGATCACTTCATCTAGACGCACGATAGAGCCCTCCATGCTGTAGACATGAACGAAGTTAAACATGACACAAACACCTCTGCCCACATGAGCATTCTTCGGTCATTTGTTTCGTGCGATGTCTCAAAAGCATGCAAAGTGGGCACTTATACCCTGTTTATCATTTACACAAACAACCCGGAATAAAATATGGCTTTTTGCAGGCGGAGTAGTTCTTCTTCAGAAGATTAAGTATTACAACTTCCATGAGAGAAATCAGTATAGAGAGCTATATGACAGCATTCGGTGTAACAACCTGTGAGACCATTTAGTGTTACAACCTGCACGCAAGACTGAAGTGTCACAATCTGCATGAAAGGATCCAACGTTACAAACATGTATGAGGAGATTCAGTGTTACAACTACCATGAGAGGATTCAGTATTATAACTTCCATGAGAGGATTCAGTGCTATAACCTCCCTGAAAGGATTCGGTGTTATAAACTACATTAGAGGATTCGGTGTTACAGTCTCCATGACAGGATTCAATGCTATAGCCTCCTTGAGGGGATTCAGTGCTAGAACTTCCCTCAGAAGGTTCAATGCCACAACCTCCTTAAGAGAATTCAGTGCTGAAAGTTGCAGGAAATGATACAGTGTTACAATGTACAGAAGAGGATTCAGTATTAAAACCTACAGGACAGGATTCAGTGAAACACTCTGCATTGGAGGATTTAATGTTACAAACTGAATGAGAGGGTTCAGTGTTACAACCTGCATGTGAGGATTTAGTGTTACACCCTGATTGCGAGAATTCAATGAAACAAACTGCATGAGAGGATTCAGTGTTACAACGTTTATGAGAGGATTCGGTGAAACAGCTTGTATGAGAGGATTTAATGTTACAGCCACCTCGAGAGGATTCGGTGTTGCAGCCTGCATAAGAGGATTCAGGGAAGCAACCTACATTGGAGGATTCAGTATTACAACCTTCACGCTAGTATTCAATGAAACAACCCGTATGAGAGGATTCAGTGTTACAACTTCCATGAGAGTATTTTGTGTTTCAAACTTCATGAGAGGTTCCAGTGTTACAATTTGCAGGAGAGGATTCCTGGGTACAACTTGTATGAGGTGGAATTAACGTGTTACAAACTGACATAGGGGAATCAGTGAAACATCCTACAGGACAGGATACAGGGTTTTACAACCTACCTGAGAAGATTCAGTGTTGAAATCTGTATGTGCGGATTCAGTGTTACAGCCTGCATGGGGGTGAAATTGCCGTGTTACAAACTGAATTAAGGGAATCAGCGTTACAACCTACATGAGAGGATTCTGGATCACAACGTAAGTGAGAAGATTCAGTGTTGCAATCTGCACGCGAGGAAACAGTGTTACAACCTGCATAGGATGGATTTAATTCTCCTAAACTGAATTTGGGGAATTAGTGTAGCTTCCTGCATGAGAACATTCGGCGTTGCAATTTGTACTTGAGGATTCAGTGTAAAAAACCAACATGAGAGGATTCAGGGTTACAACTTGCTCGAAAAGATTCGGTGGTACAATCGGCCTGGGAGGATTTAATTTAACAAGCCGTATGTCAGGATTCAGAGTAACAACCTGAATGAGTTTCTCGCTTTCAGTCTGGGGAACAGTCAGTGTCCTGTACCATAATATTACATGTTACATTGACAGACGACTCAGAACATTTACGTCACAGCGTACAAACAGCTGATATCTAATAGCTCTCTGATTGGTCGATCTCTCATAATCTTGAAAGCATCGGGGCCTTCAGATCCCCAGTCGGCAGCACAATACTTCATACTTCAAACGAAGATAATTCAGCAAAGAAATCGTACAAATTCAAACAAGTTTTTGAATTCAAGAGAGAATTTGATTTTTGAGAGATGTAATCTGTTTAACGAACATTCTCTCATTCATGAACTGCCATTTATTTTGTTACCCGACGAATTTTTTTTCCAATGAAAAAGTTTTTCCCAACACTCTACCACACCGATTCCTTACCGGTACATTGGAAGTTCAAACATTATGAGACAATGACACGGATGTATCAAAAATATGCTAGCATACAGGCTTTCCTCCTGGGCTACATCTGTGTCTGTTCATGATTTCAGTGGCAGTGTCCTACCTAAATGACACACAGTCTTGTTGGGCGGTAGGTGTGGACTACAACTAGTGTAGCTTAATGTATAGGCTAGCGCTTGCCATATTGACCGCTAAGAAACAAGTTCATGATTGAAGCCTGTCCGTCTCTCAGCTCTCACGGGGCTGAAATTTTCTCGCGAGAATTTACTTTTCGGTAGTGTCTGAGACTCACCTACAACGAGACAACTTAAACATAGCACAGGGACATGCGGTATTCCCATTGATTCTGTATGATCCCTGTTGTTACTTAATGAGGACTCATTGGACGTTCGAGGCAAGAGAAGTGAATTCAAGAAGAAGGGGTGAATAGGTATCAGTTTGAACGAATGAAAAGAGTAAATACTGCAAATTACTATAAAATTAGTATCAAATGTATATGAACGTGAGATGTGCTAGAATAGCAATAGTGGCTCAATTTAAGGCGTATGTACTATGACAACTGCAATAATAAAAACCCGTCCATTGTTTTTGAACTATACGACTAACCTGTAGACACCTTCGACAACAATGAGGATTTTCTTCCAGGGTCGATATGATCTGGGTTGACCTTGTGAAATGGATGTTTTCAAAACCTTCTCCAGATCAGCCATGTCTACAACAGACAGCATTAGCAAGGTACCATTAGCTGCTTCTCACTGACTCATCTGCCACTAGCTGAGCTCATTAAGTGTTGCATGTTTAAACATCTGCCAATAGCCCAGCTAATCCAGTTCTTGATGTTAAAGCATCTGCCACTAACTGAGCATTTTGAGTGTTTCTTATCTAAATATCGGCGAGTAACTCAGCTAATCGGGGGCTTGATGTTTAACCATCGGCCACTAGATCAGTTAGCTCAGGGCTTGATGTTCAAACATCCTCCACTAGCACAGCTGATTGTGTGCTTGATCTTTAAGCATTGGCCACTAGCTCAGCTGACTCAGGGCTTGGAGTTTAAGCATAAGCCACTAACTCAGCCCACTGAAGGCTTGGTATTGAAACACCTTCAACTACAGGAGCAGTTTGAGTGGTTGGTGGTTTTAGTGCTACAACAGTTCCATGTAATAGGGAAAGCTTTATTACTAAGGCATTAAAGATATGACCTGCTATAGATCCTACTTAATTTACATAAATATTAGCTTTCCAAAAAGTTTAAGGTTTACTAAAAATAATAGTTAAGATAGAATCCACCATTAAAGCGAAAGACAGCTCATGACTGAGGCACTGTTGATTAAAAAGATTATAAAATTCTGTCTTGAATGTAAAAACCTGTTTGAAATTCTATGAAATCCTTGATGAACTATCTTCGTTTGAAGTGTGGAGTATTGTGCTGCCGACTGGGGATCGACCATGGCCAAATGTCGATTTCCGCTGTCGTAGTAGCTGTTGGATAAAATACTTCACCGAGATGAACATAATATTGTGCAACCTTTTTGGCAAACTTAGAGCATGCGCTGTCTTTCACTTTAAATATGTGATATATCATACTTTCTGAAGAACATACACGGCCTTTCTTATTTATTTACCATTTATTGTTATTTTGTGTTTTTTTGTGGATCTATTTTTTCTGTCTTTAATATGTCTCATTTATTGCTGTTGTTTTTCTTTTCTCAAATCTCTCGTAGTACATTTATGACCACCTCCTAGGGGCAATTGATTTTGTACTTATATATTGGGACAGAACAAGTCAATAGCCCTCCAAGATATTTACCTATTCATGTTCTGAAATAAACGGTGAATAAAACTATTATTATTATTATTCAGATGGATTACACTCACCATTATGCTTGAACACCTTGATAGATGCACCTGATAATCTGGCCCCCAGAACCAGAGAGGAATGATTTAGTTCATCACTGACAATCAAGCAGCCCTGCAACATAACAATCATTATATGTATTTAACTGGCAAATAAATTTGTGTTTTTACTGTCAATTCCACACCCATGATCGTAACAGCCGACATTTACAAAATTACAACACTTCCTCGGTTCTGCCATACACATGATACAGACAATCGTGTACAGTATTCTGACTAAATGAAGATATGGCCGGCCTGCTGACAACTCGAATCTAGCATTTATAATGCTGGATTAATCTTGATAAAGGTCTTGAAAAAGGTGTCAATCGCTGATGGGACAGCGGACCGCACAACTACTACCTGCATCCACCCTTCCCATTCTACAACGGACTATATCCCTTCTCATGCCTACAGCGAACAGCGTATACCCCTTTCCCTCAAACCTACAGGGGATAGTACTGTTACCGTGTACATCCCTTCCCCTCAAACCTACAACGAATAGTACTGCTATCGTGTACATCCCCCATCACACCTAGAGGGGATAGCACTGTTAGTGTGTACATCACTTCCTCTCAAACCTACAGGGGATAGCACTGTTACAGCGTACATCCCTCCCCATCACATCTACAGGGGATAGTACTGTTACCCTGTATATCCCCCATCACACCTAGAGGGGATAGCACTGTTAGTGTGTACATCACTTCCTCTCAAACCTACAGGGGATAGTACTGTTACTCTGTCTATCCCCCTCACACCTACAGGCAGCCCTGTTACCGAGTACATTCCTTTTCCCTCACACTTACAGGGGTAGTACTATAACAGTGAACATCACTTACCCTCAAAGGAACAGGGGACAGTATTGTTACCGATTACATGCCTCCTCCCTTACACCTACAGTGGATATTTACTGTTACCGTCTACATCCCGCCCCCATTGCCACAGACTGCGTTGATCGCTTTACCTTCTGCACTAGACACGGAATGTTCATTGAGTTAGTAGCAAAACCCATTGGGAAGGTGATGGCATCTTCCACGCCCAGAAATCGTGCCGTCAGCTTATCCAGTTCACGGTGAATCTTCTGATAGCCTGCAGACACCAACATATATATATATATATATCATCAAAATGTCACTGTGGCCAGTTTCAAGCATGGAGGAAACCATGCATAGCCTGGTCGAAAACCACCAACTAGTGACAGTTACTGGATATTTCTTCTGACAAGCGAAACTAACACGAGCTGAATTCGGACCCACAATGCTGACAAGCCACAGAGTTACATCACTAAGCTAATCGCGGACACTTTACCTCTGTGGTCGAGGTCGAAAAATACTGACAACCAGATCTGAGATTTAGGGTACCTGTCATACTGGCCCATTGTCTTTCTCCTGGTACACGGTGTTTTATATATTAATACTAATTTTGCTATTTACCCATCTCCTGTCTGCTGGCATTGCTGGACATCCCTGACGTCGAGAGGCTTCTCTCTACAGCGGTAGTACATGGACCATGATTCTCAGCAAACCCAAGGTAGTTATACGAACCAAAGTTAATGGCATCAATCTGTTCACCGGTGTGTCTGCAACAATGGGCGATTATATAGACAATATAGAGGGTTAGACAGTGGTTTGTTCTTGACTTGTGATCTGATGACGTTAGAGTGAAATAAGTCAGTGATCTGATACCATCATGCCAGGCGGCGAAAATGTGCGAAGAACGTGAGCAGTGTTTACCAAAGAGCAATTGCTCTTCAGCAATCTCACTGCCCTACTTAGAAATGTTAGAGGGTACTCACAGAAGTGTGAATCAAGAACATGAAGTCACAAAGACATGTCATCCCGTTTTAAACATACGCATCTACCTATTTGTATTTTTGCATGAAGTTGATGTTCGTACTGACCGGGGAACATTAAAGTGCAGCAGTACTGGTCTGTTTCTTGGAATTTTTGACGTAACTGTGATTTTTTAAAACGATGTAAAAAATGAAACAGTTTGATAATGTTTATCTGTATTTGACTCACTCTACTGTCCAGCCATAATCCGAAATTCTTCTTTCCATCACTTTTACGTCAACTCCAGCAGCACTTGCTATTGGTCGATTCCAACAGTCACATGCTCGGCGGTAGAGATTGCGCGTATAAAAACTCTCCCAGCTCTGGTAAAGAGGAACAAAGTCCTGACAAAAGAAAACAACTCTTCATGAATGAAAATGATAATTAAGAAGGGAAGTTCTGATTGGACGTGACACGCAAAGCATTATTATTGTTGTCAAGAGAAGTGTGGATCACCTGACAACCGGGAAAGATTTAAGTATCTAAACTTCCCTGTGCAACATTTTGTTTGATTGTACACGATGCGTCTTTGTTGAGAGATTACAGGCAGTAGTATATGATATGTGGTCGAGGTCTGATTAAAATTAGCAGCTATGCGATATGTGGTTGCTGAGAGATTATACTCGCCGATGTATGATTTCAGTTTGATTATATTATACTATACGTGGAAAGTGGATGATATATATGTAACTATAGGCACCGGTTCATAAGGGGCTTTTGTCTAACAAGGTATCGGTACCTATGTGGCTGTTATCTAACTGGGCACCGATACTTAAGGGGCTAACAAGGCCTCGGTACGTATTTGGCTGTTATCTAACAAGGCGCCGATACCTATGTGGCTGTTTTGTAACTATAGGCGCCAAAGCCTGCGTGGCTGCTGTCTAACTAGGCACCGGTACAGTCTCAGCGACTAAGACAAGGCATCGGTGCCTATGGGGCTCTTTTGTCATTATGAGCACATAGTTACGGTAAGATGAAGAAATGGTTTAATTTATATACACAAAGGAACAACCTGAAACGTACAAATTGGAGACAAGTATCTTTCTTCATTGGCCTCGAACGCTATATTGGATACATTTGTACTTGGTGAAGGAAATCGGATGGCTCGGAGTGAAGCACCGACCTTCGCCGGGTTCTTGACCTCGAGCCGCAGTCCAACTAGCAACAGCTGATTTGAAGACGCGACCTCACTTATCAAGAATCTGGCAGCCACACGATCTGCGGCAGCGACCGCTCTGAATCCAAGACCAAAAAGCAGTCAGGCACAAATTGGGATTGGGGTGAAATGTGTACAACTTTCGAATACCAAGCCATTGCTATTCATTGCCGTTTTATTTATTCGTTTATGTCACTGCTGTTTTACGCAGCACTCGAGTATGTTTCACTTATATACGACGGCGCCAGCATTATGGTGGGAGGAAACCGGACAGAGCCCATTTGGACGTACTGGCATTATGCATGATCGGTCCTGTGTAGAATGTTGAGACAATAAGTCAGGGATGGCCTACATGCAATAATATCATTACAGTGGCAATGACTGCCCAGAGGTAATCAATAAAACCGCCATCAATCTGCAGCTAACTACTCAAGAAAAATATTTGACGGGAAATTGCAAATATGCAATAATGCTAGGGTATAAATCAACTGGCTGAACAGAAATAACTGAATTTTAAAAGTCAATGCTTGCATAAATTGAATACACAAAGTAGATTAACGCATGTTACAACTAAGAAACAGTATGTCGGTGTGCAGGCGGGCAGTTTAAACTCACGACTAATGCATGATATACATCTAAACTTTAAAGTAAATCCATCGTGTTAACCTCTAGTTTTCACAGCTAACGGTAGAAACAATCCCTGGAAATACGAAAGTATTGCAGCCCGTAAATCTTAGAAAAACATTTCCGAACTTTCAAGCAGATTGAATGCAAGAGCACAAACAAGACTCTAACATAATGAGGCCTAAAATGAGACCGAACGGAGATGAGCTGTTAAGCTGTTTCTTATTGTAAAGATACAACAACAATTAACATACGCAGATTTCAACTCTTTGTTCTGGATGTTTTCAGCTTACTCTATGTTCTCACTGTTCTAAACCAACTCAGTGCTTTTCTTGTTTTCGAATAACTCTTATGTTCTCGCTATAGGTCTGTTCAACCGGGACTGTTCTCATCGTTTTCTACCTGGAAGCTTCTGCTATTTACAGTGCACTGGTGTACTCTATAACTTATGACATTGATTAGCCTACATAGCCTTTGTTCGATGATGAGTCGGTAATTATCGGATGCCGCATTGCAGCTGTCACTGTCAAAATTCCATTTAAATAGTAACATCGGAAAAAAGTGTAATTGCAGTATAATATGCACACTTGATTAACAACGGAAAGCAGTATGAAAACCTATATACGTTAATTACAAATAAAGTAACCAGTCCCTCTCCTTATGATTCGGGCTATGCTGGGTTTAAGGACTGTCGTCCTAAAAGTAGCATCCGAGTTTGAGGTTGTAGATATTCGACGGTGTAAGCTCACTGCTACTACGAGTGGGGGTATGGGAAGAATAGTGGTAGGGGAGTAGGGGAGGGCAGGGATACGGGATGGGGTGTTACCTTCAGGTGTTTCTCGTGGTGGGTGCGGTCTTTCTCCAGTCCGTATTTCCTCAAGAAGTCGCGAATATGGCCCACAATCACCAGAATCCCGTAGCTCATATATGTCAGCAAAGCCACTATCAGCGGCGTTTCTTCAAATGATTCATGAAGAACTTTCCGTGAAGTAGTTTTCTGCAAAAGCAAATACGTTATTATTTTAAAAGCCCTCATCAAAACATTAGTGTCACATCTCACTCTCAACTGCCAGCGTGTCAATTACATACATCGCTTCTAGAAAAAGAAAGACAGTCGTAGTGAGCAGAATTTCTCAAAATCCAGTAACATCCTTATTATGTACTGCTCAAGTAAATCTGAAATCTGATTTTAGCATACTATATCGCATTGAAATGTGGAAAGTCTGAAACCCAGTTTTCGCATACTCAACATTTATGCACAAGGAAGTATTGATTGTGCCTAATTCTGGCTCGATTGGCTCGTGCTCTTACTCGTGTTACACCTTGTTCTCTGCACAGACCACACGAACTGCACCAATTGTTTACACAAAGAGGAAGGTTTTTTGTTCCATTCCTCTCTCTCTCACACTTTACACCTTGCTCTCTGTCCCAGTTCTTTCTATCTGTAAGACAGTAGCATAACTCTCCCATTCCTCTCTATCTGACATTACACCTTTCACAGGTCGATTAGCGCGCTATTGCAGGACAATGACCCAGAAGCCTCCCACCAATGCGGTAGCTGTGTGTTCAAGTCCAGCTCATGTTGGCTTCCTCTCCGGCCGTACGTGGGAAGGTCTGCCAGCAACCTGTGGATGGTCGTGGGTTTCCTCCCACCATAATGCTGGCCGCCGTCGTATAAGTGAAATATTCTTGAGTACGGCTTAAAACACCAATCAAATAAATAAATGAATGTATAACCACATGACATTCTTCCCTATCTGACTATACACCTTGCACTCTGTAAGACAGTAGTGTAATTCTACCATTCCTCTCTATCTGACTATACACCTTGCACTCTGTAAGACAGTAACGTAATTCTACCATTCCTCTCTATCTGACTTTACACCTTGCTCTCTGTATAACAGCAGAATGACTGTCCCATAACTTTCTCTCACTTTACACCTTGCTCTCTGTATAACAGTCGGATGACTGCCCCATTGCTCTCTCTCATTTCACACCTTGCTCTCTGTATAACAGTCGGATGACTGCCCCATTGCTCTCTCTCTCACTTCACACCTTGCTCTCTGTAGGACACTTGTTAGGATAGGAAGTGTGATTTATTTTACGTTTATTAATCTGCTCATTTTCACTGACAATTTCGGAGTAATGCAAGTTCATTAAATGTTTGATATTAAAGAAATGACTCCGGTATACTCATGCAATTCAAAGTCTCATTAACACTCATATATACTTTCATACTTTCCCCAGGGTAAACACGCAGAACACTGATATACATGCAATGCCTGCTCAAGCGTGACCTTTCACACACACCTCTCCAGAGCATGCTGGTACTGGAGGAAGGTTTTTTAAAGCACTAACACAACTGTCCAGTTTGCAATGAGGAATAAAATCTGTGCTATGAAAAATAACATGATTTCATTGAAAACAATTAAAGGCTTATGCTTTGATATAGCTGATCAAGCTGTGTTGAGTACACAAGCAGCGAGTGGCGAGATTTTAACTGTAATTAACATTCGGCAGTTAATGAACAATTAATTTCATACTCATATAGCATAGTGATTATCCCAAATGTTACGAGGCACATGTCGTGATTACATGTGTCCGGGTTTATTAACCGCGTAAGTTTAAGGCCCACACAAGGTGATTAAATTCACGGTCGGGTTTAAGTTCGTTTGGCGTGGCTGATTGTCCAGATGGGACAACGCTACATCATAGCCCAAGATGAAATTCCCACACATGTGTCAAAAATGGTTCTCGCCGTTGGTCCCCATTAATGTTACCCAAAGGAGGAAAGAGAGCACCTCCAGACGATACATTAAGTGAGATAACGCAGGCTTCAAAATTTACGACCGGTAATTTAGAAACAAAAGATTTACTCGTTCGCTGCTATATAAGCGAATCCCAAATTTAAGAGAAGCAGAAGTCTTTTGGCCACTCATACGCTACGTTACTGTGCTTCCTGATACCCCCGATCTAAGACTATAACTTCTCTCCTTTGGAGATACCTATGCTTTCGGACTTTACCAAATTGAACTGGGATTGACTTGTTTTGGCTGGCGTTCGCTCTCTCTCCACTTTGAACCCGGGACAGCGGCACATAGTAAGTATAAGTAGTAAGTATATATTAAAGAACTCTTTTCTTGTTACTTAACCCCTTGTCGTTGTAGTGACTTTGTCCACAGGTTTATCTATAAAACTATATAGTTTTATAAAGGTTACGGGTATAGTTAGTGGCAACCTCAGCGCATAATTTCCACTCTGCACGTTGTGTTACCTAGTTGTGTCTGAAAAGACTATATAGGCTCCACCGTGAGGGTTTCCCTAAGACGCTTCCACTCAAAACGCTTCCACTACAAACTCTGCGCTCGGATCAAGTAGCCACACGAACCCTTACCCCGTATCAGTTAGCTGGACGTGATTACTAGTGAGTGGAGAAGCGTTAGAGTAAAACAGGCTGTGAAGACACACGTCAAGATTGTAATGAATTGCTCGGCCGAATTAATACTCGATTGGCCGTGGCGTTATTAGGTATATCAAACATGTATTTACTAGACTTCATGCATTTAGCATACATGTAGACACAAACGCACATATGCTCTTATGTAATCTAACTATTCATGTAGGCCCATTTGGCCAGGCATAGCTGTGTTCGGGTTTTATTCTAACTGCTTAAATGTGGCAACCCCCTTTCACAATAGCTTCAGCGGGTTTCCTAACTTGTTAAACTGCATATATGTTATAATAATGAAGAACTCCTGACGCCATCACGTACATTTTAAGCTAAACGTTAAGTAAGCTTTCGATCTACTTGATATCTTTGTGAAAAAAAAAAGTCTAAAGCAATGTACCTGTACATGTACGTTATTACAAAGACAAACATTGCTGGAGCATCGAGGTAAAATATTACCTACATTTAACCGCTTGGGTTGGAATAACTAATATGGCGTTTGATTTCCTCAAACGACAGTGTTAAACTTTTGGACATACTTCATGTGTGTCACCTGTTGACTACGTGTCGTGTGTACTTTGTGACTACCATTTAGGGTTCGCCAAGTCGAAGACGGAACAGTGTAGCAGGGAGGCGGGAAGGCAGGGAGGGTTCATCAAGACGAATAAGGAGGCTGGGTGCGGGAAGGCGGAGAAGGTTCAACAGGACAAATTAGGAGGCATGGTGATGGAAGGAGGGGAGGGTTCGCCAAGACGAATTACGAGCCCCGGGGCGGGAAGGAGGGGAGGGTTCCCCTAGATGAATTACGAGACTGGGGGTGGGAAGTAGGGGAGGGTTCCCCAAGACGAATAAGGAGGCTGCGGCTGGAAGGCTGACAATACACACCTCTAAAAGAAACACTATTGCTGCAGTCATAATTTGATGCTATTAATATAGACAAAACTTCATTTTAGATTAACATCGATGGCCATGAGCTTCCCCAAGGCTTTTCTCGCTTTTCCCGACCACAATGCTGGTCACCGTCGAATAAGTGAAATATTCTCGGCGTACTATCAAAAACTATGTAAATTTTAGATTAATATAAGTTTTAGTTAGTTCAAAATCTACCATGTTGACTGGGGCAATACGATTTGTAGCACACCTCAGATTTATAGTATTATTTATAAAAAAGAACACACACACAAAGTGTATGACGTTTTTAAATTGACAGGACGTAATAATTAGCGGTTAGGCTATAAGATGGGGTCATCTTTTAAGATAGCTTGGGTGAAAACTTAGTCCGGCGTTTTGCTCGACGTTAATGCATGTCGGAGGGTGGGGGTGTGGGGGGTGTGAGTGAGCTGTTTTAGTTAAGCTGCATATCCGGGTCCACTTAGGCTGTAATTTAGACTGAAGCGCTTACCGGCGAGCTCCCCTGTTTCTTCTAACCCTTCTTGATAATTTCAGTTCAAAAGCTTTTAAAAAGTTTTGGGTTTGTGATGTGTCAACCACAGGTAAGTTTCTTTGTCTCAACTGTGTCGTTCCGATGTTCTGCGCCTTCAAAAAGACAGCTACGTGGACAAACTAGGGGTGTGACGCCTCGGGTGACTATACCGTGAACAAGGTCATTTGTGAGGGACATTCTGACTCACAATGGTCTACAATAACTTCTACCCTAGTATCCATTCATGTTTTGGCACGTACAAACCTAAAATACGATATCATGACATAGGGATGAAAATTATGTGAACAAAAGTTTTGTTTTGCTGACAAAATGCATGTAAAGTGAGACTGAAGCGAATGTCAATAAACAGTGTTCATCCTTCCTGTCAAACGTCGTCAGATGTCGTTAGGCCCCCTCCCCGACAACCCCCCCCCCAACACCATTGCCTTCCATCCCTCTCCTGCCAATGCATTAGGTCATACCCTCATGTGACACATGAAGCATATCTGCAGTCGCATTCAACAAGGCTAGACATATCAAAGTCATTCTACACTTAATCAGACTTATTACCTATACGTACTCAAGAATATTTCGCTTATACGACGGCGGGAGGAAACCGAGCAGAGCCTGGGGGAAACCTACGACCATCCGCAGGTTGCTGGCGGACCTTCCCACATACGGAAGCAGAGAGGAAGCCAGCATCAGCTGGACTTGACCTCACAGCGACCATTGCTGGGTCATTGCGCTCCGCGAGAGCACTAATCGACTGAGCCACGGAGGCCCCATGCACTAGATAGGCAGCATAAAAAGGTGTTCCTTTATTTTTGCGCTCTGTTTTTGTTGTAGAGTGAAGGTAAATCCATCTTAATTCTACATATGCTAGGACAGTGAGGATACACCTTAGTTTAGGGATTGTGTTTTTAAAGAGCGAGATCACAAAAAACTCAACCCCTGTAACTAGTGAACAGCCAGCATTTTTATGTGGAGGGGCGTCGGCATTTGAGGGCCAGTCCACACCTACAACACAGCGCTACACTATGAGCAAAACGTATTCCAAAATGAAACGCCCCTCATAAGATTTACTTTGTGATACGGGGTAAGGGTTCGTGTGGCTACTTGATCCGAGCGCAGAGTTTGTAGTGGAAGCGTTTTGAGTGGAAGCGTCTTAGGGAAACCCTCACGATGGAGCCTATATAGTCTTGTCAGACACAACTAGGTAACACAACGTGCAGAGTGGAAATTATGCGCTGAGGTTGCCACTAACTATACCCGTAACCTTTATAAAACTATATAGTTTTATAGATAAACCTGTGGACAAAGTCACTACAACGACAAGGGGTTAAGTAACAAGAAAAGAGTTCTTTAATATATACTTACTACTTATACTTACTATGTGCCGCTGTCCCGGGTTCAAAGTGGAGAGAGAGCGAACGCCAGCCAAAACAAGTCAATCCCAGTTCAATTTGGTAAAGTCCGAAAGCATAGGGTATCTCCAAAGGAGAGAAGTTATAGTCTTAGATCGGGGGTATCAGGAAGCACAGTAACGTAGCGTATGAGTGGCCAAAAGACTTCTGCTTCTCTTAAATTTGGGATTCGCTTATATAGCAGCGAACGAGTAAATCTTTTGTTTCTAAATTACCGGTCGTAAATTTTGAAGCCTGCGTTATCTCACTTAATGTATCGTCTGGAGGTGCTCTCTTTCCTCCTTTGGGTAACATTAATGGGGACCAACGGCGAGAACCATTTTTGACACATGTGTGGGAATTTCAGCTTGGGCTATGATGTAGCGTTGTCCCATCTGGACAATCAGCCACGCCAAACGAACTTAAACCCGACCGTGAATTTAATCACCTTGTGTGGGCCTTAAACTTACGCGGTTAATAAACCCGGACACATGTAATCACGACATGTGCCTCGTAACATAACCTTACCTCAGTCTAGGTAAGTATAGCCATATGCATACATAAGTGTATTTATTTATATAAATAATGGGGAACTATTCGAAGTGTTGATTTATTTACTTAATTATTTATTTATTATTATTATTTTCCTTCAACATTATTGGGTTGTACTGGTATTCCAACTTTAGTAACCTGGATATTCCGAATCAACCTCTAAGTACTGGATGGCTTATAACGTCCTTAGGGACGGAAAAATGCCACTACAACCCCCCCCCCCTTCATCCAGTAGAGCTAAAAGACTAACAGAGCCGCATTTCATTAACACTTTCCATCAGCTTACTTCATGCTATCTCAATGGCACGGACACCTAAAATAACCCTCATCAGCATTCAACAAGCACAGTTTAATTTAAGCTCCCCTATAATTGTGTACAATACTTCACGAGTATTTTTACTAGTCTCTTAATATTTTTGTACTTGTAAATTTTATTTTACGTGTAAATACTGATCATTCCAGTGCCTCCTAAAAGTGGTCTATAAATAAAGGAGTTCAATGAATATTGCTTGTCGACATCAAATTGAAGCGGGAAATGGTTGATCTGGTAGGAGCTCATCAGATTCGCCGAAGCAGCGTATTATATGAGCCCACAGTCTCTTGGTTCTAGATGACAGGCATTCGCAGGACAGGTTTGCACCTCACTATACGCTGCCTGTCCTTTGACAGGCAGAGTTAGTATATCATCTGATATATTAGAGGATAACAAAGAAGACAGGGTATAAACTAGGAACTAGCCAAGCAGAACAAATCGGAGTGCGGGAAGATCCTGAAGTGAAGACCTCAGTCATCCGTCATGTGACCACACGTCACCCGGTGTCCTATCCACTGACTATTTACACATGAACACACTATCTACTCTGGGGCTAAACCGCATAGGGTTTACTCTCAATGTTGAGAATTTACCCTAAATGTTGAGCGCTCACAGTTAATGCTTATAGTTCACTGTAAATATGTGGAGAGGTAGTGATATACAGATGGTTCCATGGTAATTGTGAAATCCCGTGAATCTAACCGACAAGTATGTGTGGCCCACCCCTCCACTGCTCACGTGTATCCTGTCCTCAACTACGCCCACAAAGAAAAGTCTACAATTTACACCTGCGGTGTGTGTTTGAAGGTAGCAGGAGGGGAGCGGTAGAGTTGGGTAAGGTGGGTAGGGGGCATTTTTATACCAGCCCAACCTAACATTAATCCATCGCCCTTAGCAACCACAACCGGCAGGACTATTCCAAGAGGGTGAACTAGCGTGTTTTTTCCCCGTTACATTCTTTTTCTCTCGCATTCAAAAATGACACAACCGTATATCTGAGAGGATATTTTCTTATTAGGTGTAGTTATATGCTTACCTCTTCATTCTGGTTGATATCCCAACCTCCAGGCCCTGGAGACTCTACACGGCAATGTTTGTCCACCACTCCCATATTCTCGCCCAGATTCACTCTGTGTTCTACTGGAAGTGGCAGTGATACTAGACTAGTATAGCAAACAAGGTGATAATATAACGTGAGAAAGAAGTTGTCTTGCGCTGGATTAGGGGTGGTTATACCCCTGATAAACCAGTCTTATGCGTAAGACGAGTGGGGTAGCCTACGTCTCTCCGCCGAGAAAGCTGCACACATTTACGAAGACAACTCACTGCCGCTCAGTGACCCGTGCCTTCCTCAGCACCTTGCCAACCGGGTGTGTTTACTGCGTCCCCGTTTCTCTGCAGGTAAATACATTAGTCAGCTATGTCAGGTACGCTCTGGACTGGTTCCGGGACGCTGAACTTGTGGGTCAGAGAAATATACACTCAGGACTATAATATCCTCACAACACGTCCCGACAGGCAAACATGTCGTAACAAAGTGTTCATGAGGCCGGAAAACACCTGGCCGTAACCTACAGCGTTATAAACCAAGCAAATTGCTGTATATATGAGACTGCAGGGGGTCTTGATCTTGACAATAGGTCTGTGTATGATGGCCTCCCGGGCGGATTGAAACCCGCCCAAATAAGCGAACGAATCAGACAAATAGCCGGTAAAACAGAAGGCCCTACGCCATAGACAGGCAGGTTGTATGTATCGGTATGTTATGTGGTTACCATAGCGACTCTACCAACCATTCGCCTGGACCATACACTGACCACTTATGTCACGTGCGTGTCTACATTGGTAAGTTGAGCTACTGTCTGTAGATTGCATCGCCGCATGTGCTATAGCGATCAAAGAACAAATAAATGAATTGTCCACGTTCAGAAAATGTCTTCTGCATTAACAGCAAATTGTATGTACCTAAGCCATTTTTGTACCCTATGCCCCAGGAACAGGTTCAGGAACTTGACTCCTGCATTGAAACAAAACATTGTACACAGCCACAAAAATGATGATAAGTGTCACCAAAAAGCGGTGATGAGCCCATCACCGAAAAGTGATGATCGCTAAAGACAAAGTTTGGTGATGACTGGAAGCGGTGAGGGTCTTTAGTGATCACAAATAAATGATGATGGGCTGGTCACCATTTTATGGAGCTACTTGGTCACCAAAGTGTCTGTGTCGATGACATCGATTGTATTCGTTGACTCTAACTACGTAACACTAGCATCCTTCATATATGTGAAATAAAAAAAATGAAATGATGGCAACACTAAAAATGCACATCAAAGGGGAAAATGAATTCACAATAGTATATTAGCTGAAGAATATACACAAGTACAAGTCATGATGAACATAAAACAGCAGCATGGCACCTTTTTGATTCAGAACAAGATTACTGTCCACAGCACTGTCCACAGTTCCTCACTTGTTCGTGTCCAAAATGTAACAGAGTCACATAACCACCCGGTAGTCCTCTTTGTCAACTCTGGCCAGTCCACACGCTCCCGGTTCACTATACTTCAGAACCTGTTTCTCATGAAAGCTGTGCTGAATATTTTGTATGTAGCAGGATGAAGTCACCACCAGCAGAGCGTTCATGACTGATGGAGGCAATTCGGTATTTCCTAAAGCCATTCGCCGCAAACTGGGTATCGTCTCATGAATCACACAGTAAGATCCGGGGCTGAACACTTTAGATGACATCAGCACAAACTCTTTCGATAGACACGAAGATGTGAATTAAAATATATGTCCAAAAGTATTATTATCTGTTAGTCGTCATGTAATCCCCAAACTGGCCACTTGAGGGTATCAAACTGTTATCAGTTTCTAATGTGTAAGGATACTATATAGAACCCCTCCTTGGCAAAATTATGCATTTTGCCGGAGTAGATCAAATTATTGATCACATATAGTCGTGTGTACATATAATTTAAAAGCTGAAAGACTAGGGATTTCAAAATTGCTTTCGATCTATCTATCTAACTGTCGCATTAATGAAAATAATTAAAATGAAAGATGAATGAGGTTTAAAAATCAGAGCTGTTTTTCAAAATGCTATTTTGGGCCAATTTTCAATATTTTCAAACTTTTATTATTTAAGTGCACAGCTACTATTTAAGGTCAAAAATAGTCCCACAGATTTTAATATTCACCTTACACTGGTTTGAGTAATTTAACATTTAAACTTTCAAAAATTTAAATCGTTTTGGAAACTTTGATATTCTTCTGCTAAAATCTTTAAAAATGGAAAGATGTCAAAAATTTGTGGGACTGAATTTTAACTTAGGTATTAAGAAACGTGTGGGAAATTTCAAAGCTTTGTCTTGAGAAATAAGCGATAAAAATATTCCACCACCGGAGGGAGAGTATGGTTCAAATGTCTCGAGGAGCATCATGTATGACAAAGTTCGCCATTAATTCATTTATAAATTAACTTTAATCAAGAATTGCCCGGCCTGCAGTTAAAATGTGAAACTGTCAACTTGCTTGTGTAAAAAACTGTACACTTATAATGTCGCATTTTCGCGTAACTTGCTGTTCTATCATCACAGCATATCCTGGTGTGATGTGGTTATTAACCATAGCACCCCATTGGGTTATGATTAAGACTACTGTCTTTGTTAACACTTACATACAAGGTCCACAATGCCTTCATGGGTAGAAGTCTGCACACGTTTAGACGAGGTTATGCACAAGTGTTAGCAGGCATTGTTAGATAGCGCAAAGAGCTTGGTATACCTCATGATCTGCAACTCACAGTTTTTAGTGGATTTTTCCGTGAAATATGGGGATTTGGACACTCCCAATGTATTGAGGCAATCCCGGCTGATATCCTAAGACACGTCTTGTAAGCTAACAACGGTACACCATTACATATGTTATATTTCGAAGTGGATAGACATCTTGCATGTTTAGTAATCAAAAGAATTGTTTCATTTGAGGGTAGATTAATATATGGTTTCAATCACGGTAAATTGTACGTTTAGTAATCAAAAGAATTGTTTCATTTGAGGGTAGATTAATATATGGTTTAAATCACGGTAAATTGGCTTCGTTACTATATCAGGCTCTAATGAGTGGCTTCTATCATCGTAAATGGATAGATAATGTTAAATCCATTTTTGAAGACACTGATATGAATTTTATTTGGATTTCCCAGAGTTTGGTAAGAAAGATCAGGAAAGATTAACAGACCAACCTTTTCAAACCTGGAGGGGATCTATATTAGCACTGCTTAAAGGTATCTCTTAAAGACAAGTTAAAGAGAAATTGCAACAAGAACATCGCATTACGTTTTGCCTGAGTGTCTGTGGATAGTTTATACAAGTTTAGAATGTCAAACATCAAGTTACGTGTTGAAACTGGTAGATGACAAACATTCTTAAAAATGATCAATTTTGTACACTCCGTAACAAAAGAGTAGGTGGTCACACATTTGACCATATTCTTTGCTGGTCTTCGATATCTCAGGAAAGTTGGTCATTCCGGAATATTATGCATGTGACTCGGCGATGGATAAAATAGGTGCACTTTATTGTTCTAATTTATAAATCCCAATTAGTGAAGCTGTGTAAATTTATCAGTTGCATTACGACTTATTTTCCACATGCTGGCAACTGTGCATAAGATATTGATGCTTCTATATTTTTATGCAGCGGTCCGCTATATATTGCTATGACCGTGTCTTTTCTTACGTTTATTCATTGGTTTAAATGTCTTAAGTTGATGGCCAATACTGCATTCCCTGTGATAGCTCATCTTGTGTCACATGTGAAACTTGTATCCTCATATGCCACCTATATGTGGCCTGAGAGTAAATAAATTTTAAACTCAATGAGCAAACGGGTAGGAGAGCCGTTTTGGTAAGCTGATAGCTCCTGTGTGGGCTGGGTTTTGAGAAACAATACATACTTACTGGAGGCATGTCTCTTCACAGCAGGAAATCCTCTCGCAAAGAGTTAGCCCCCCTTAACCAGGGGAACTAAGAAAATACAACCGATTTCGTTGACAACACATTATATTGTTTGGTAAAATTTAAGGTATTTAAAATTACACTTAACCCGGGGCTAGGGACCGTATGTTCATCGCGTTGAGTATAACCGCCACCTGAGATATGTGAACAGCTTCCATCAAAGCGAAACTGAGGTACATATTTGATCATCCACACTATATATACTAAAATGATACACGATTTGGAAACTGATTATATTCAGTTGATGTCATTAGATGTCATTTGGAAAGTGAATTTAAATAACAGTATTATCGTTATTATTAGAAATTACACTTTCTGGATATAGCACAGATTCTAGTGCTGAAAATTGGCTGAGATCTCTCTGGGTTTCGAACCAACGATCTCAGAGTCAGGCACAAAATCGCCAGCAATGCATGCCAATCATCCAGACCACTCGACCAATCGGCCTTGTACAAGACAGAAGGTGGCTGACCAATAGACTTTACAGCGAACATGCATTACCCCTCTGATGGTCAAAAATGATACAGCTCTCTTAGCTGAATATAGCAAATTTGTAGATGTCATTTAGTAATGTCGTTATTATTAGAGATTACGTTTTCTGGATATAGCACAAGATCTAGTGCTGAAAACTGGTTGAGACCTCTGCGGGTTTCGAACCAACGACCTCGGAGTCAGGCACCAAGTAATACATATCAACCATCTGTACTGCCATACACACATTTCATGCATCACGTAGAATCATTGTTACCAGGATTCATGTCCTGTTTACACTACATTATGAACATTATCATTTATTTCATGGCTCTCGACCTTTTATATCAACTGGTCAGCCACCGTATGTGTCAGCAACATTTACATGTATTGCTACGCCACCCTGGCTGTGACCACTGGGATTGAATTCCTGAACATTATTATTCACACTTTACAGTTCTGCCATAATATATTCTATATCAAAACGTATTTTCTCTTAAAAGCACCTCATAAAATAATTATAATACGACGTTTTATGTACACAGATGGAAAATTACTAAAAATACTAAAGGCATTTCACCCGACTCGAATCACGGACGAGACTGAACTAGCTCTACCGCTCACTGCCTTTATACAAGCGTCCAGCTGTCCTGGTGAAATTAATTTGCCTTTTCATTCGCCCTGCTCAAACGAAGGAAACTCCATTTCTCCAGGATTCACACGCGCACTCGGTATATCGACCAAGACAACATTCAGTTGCTTGCACCGTGTGTCACGAGAATCAACATATGGGCTTACAGGCCAAGTGACAGAGAAACATTTTCTACGCAATCTATTATGTAGCCATCTTTTGAACTTTCACTTTTCCGGCGCCCATGGCGTTTAAACATCCTATCTGGGATGCTATTATTAACGGGCCGCCGACACACCTCCAGTCCTCCGGCTATGGAGGGCGAAGGATTTCACATTTGGGACAAACGGTAGCAATGCCTCTATCAAAATCTCCCTCGATCGAGAATATGACACATCAGGCTCTCTCAGTCTGTAACCCTCCTGACATTATACCACGCCCCTGAACACATATTCCCTGGAGGTGTCCAGAATATTTGCTAAAGATATAGCTTAAGGTTCTGTACCGGACATATAGCACTGACCGTCCTGCCTATCTACATCCATGCCCCATCTCCATACATGTCTGTTTTAGATTTTTCCACAAATATACTCATGTAAGTGTCAGAAAACACAACATCACAGAGCCGGATCGTTAGCAGCTCTGCGGATCAGAAGAACCCCGCATGCGCTAGTAAACAAAGTGCTATAATTCTCTGATCGAGTAGGCCAGCGTCCCCCTTATGCGCATTATGCACTTTTTTCAATAGCTCGATAGTGATTGCATGATCCTTCCTCTGGGCACGTGCTAATTTCCTTTTGGCCCCCTACAACACATTTTTGATCAATGGATTACTAGTGGGTGTCTACAGCATATCTTATTTTTATATATTTGATTGGTGTTTCACACCGTACTCAAGAATATTTCACTCATACGACGGCGGCCAGCATTATGGTTGGAGGAATCCGGGCAGAGCCACGACCATCCGCCTGTTGCTGGCAGACCTTCCCACGTACCGCCGGAGAGGAAGCTAGCAAGAGCTAGACTTAAACTCACAGCGACCGCATTCTGGATCTTAGCGCGCTAACCGGCTGAGCCACGGATATGATGCATATACCTAATACTATAGAACGCTGTTTTAACAGCACCGAAACACCGTGATTGTTGAACAATTGTTGTTAGATATAATGCACAATACAAAGATAAAATCGGCGGCGTGTCTGACACCACGCTTTTCTCTGCCTATTCTCTATCCGCCCTAAATCCACTCATATACTTTTTACTCGTCGCGCTCCCTCCAGCCTCTGTCAATGAACTAGCCGTATCACGACCAACTTTTTCAGTCTGACCGGAACCTGCCCCACTGTCACCCCCAGAAATTCCTTAGAGTATCTAAAACAATGTATAGAATACATATTATAACTTTGCCAAATCCACATTTAGAGCGATCATGTTAAAGTAAAGATCCGTCTCTCTGAATCGGCCATCTGAAACCCGTGTAGGCCCATACTGTGTTCTCTTTACAGGTACACCCATGATTTAAACCTGAGGAATGAAGTTTTCGCCTTAACAGAACATAGGCCAATAATTCGCGGAAAACCACTGTTGTGCAAGTAATGCTCCCTCGCCTTACAACGCTTCATGTGTTTTGTCACCCTTGCTATCATGGATGCAGGAGGTACTTGCCAGTTCATGTCACCTCCCCATTTGAGGGTAAAAGCATCCTCCCTCTGAATCCTGATTGCAGAATCTCCAGCTAAACCTACCAACTTCGCTATTGTAATGTGACGCAAGTCTGTCGACCGTATATGGCCCCCATAACTGATTTAGCCAGTCGAATACACCTGTACTGACCACCCTGTCATCATGAGCCCATGTGTTGCTTAAACAATCGGCTCTTTCGCCCTCTGATCTTGGGATCTATTACATTTCCAAGTTAATGTTTTTTCTTGCTACATATATCATAGATAGCCTTAGCCAGTCCCTGCAGTTCGCGTTTCATGCTACCCTTCTCGACTATGCTCATAGCATTCATGTTGTCAGTAAGCCATTTAATCCACTCTGACTGAAGGATTGACGTAGAGTTACGTAACACCAGGACTATTGCCTGCAGCTCTCTCAATGTAAGGCTCTGCTTGACTTCCGACCCATCCCACCGACCATGGGCAACAGCACCGTCTACTTCTACACACTAACCACTATATCCTGTTGCACTCGAATCCGGATAAACAATTTTGGATGTAAACCATCCCGTACACAGCTGCCTGGACCAATGCAATCGAATGTCTTCACACCAGAATTTTAATTGTTTCATGCTGTTAAAGACAGTCAAATCTTTGTATCCCACACCGATGCTTCCCCTATCTGAATACTCAAAGCTCGGGCCAATAGTTGACATACTTTCCCCATAACTAGCTTTATAGAGATAACCTGTCCTACTAAGGAAGCTATTACTCGTGCACTAACAGGCTGATCACTCTGTGTCAAAACCCTAGTCACCGCAAGCTCCGCTTTCACGATTTTCCTACTGGGTATGCTTAGAGTCATACATCCAGTATTTAAGCAAAATCCTTGTCACTCTGTAGATTCCCTTGGGACCCATTGACACTTGGGTACAAAACCGGACGCTAGAAGATCACATTTAACCACAGCCGCTGTCTGGTCGGGTTGGCTTTCAGTGGGCCCAACCATGAAGCCATCACCGATGAAAATAACTATCTTTATGCCCTCACCTCGCCATTTCTTTCACAGCTGCCGCGTTACCGTGGTGAAAACAAAGGGGAGAGTCAAAAGGCCGAAAGATAACACTAAAAATTTATGGTAATGCTTACCGTTGACATCGTTCTATGAAAAACCTAAAAATCCAGTGTGCGACTTGTCATTGTGGTGGTATGTGAGATGTATATCAAAGGTAACAAATCAACAATCTCTGGGTACATGCATTAAAGCCGTCCTCCAGTCTTCACATTTTGCTGACTGCTTTAGGGCATGCTTGTTAACTCTGCTTCAGAACTTTGAATTGACACAAATAATGGATTAACAATATACGGTTTGTCCTTGCCCTGAACAATGAAACCTTTCCTCAACAAATCTCTAATAACACTTGTTACAAAATCAGTATCACGTAACGCTGACCGATTATTTCTAATCTCCATGGCAAAATGTATCGTATAGAATGGGATCCTATATCCGTTTTCAATGACCTCAATTACAAAATCACCTGATCCTATGTCCCTCTAAAACTGATTGTGTGTTTAAGCCTTCCTTTGACTATAATGTCATCTTTACCGTCTTCATATTCATATTAATCATTTGTTAGCCAAGTGCTATCGCTGGAATCATTTGTCATAGCCACTGTTTGTCATTAGGTACTTAATGGATAGCTCATTGTCTTTTCTCTTTCTGTTGGGTAACTGTACTGATAACCTTGGGTGCTCTTGGCACATGTGGGTTGACTGCAATGAATGGGCATTTACGGCGCCAGTGGGTGAATTCCCGGCAATGAAAACAGGCACTGACCTCGCATACCCTCCACCCTATCCCCCTCCCCTCGCGGAGCCGCACTCCGAAAGGGCTGGAGACTAGTCGGGCCTGTCACCGGGGGTAGACTGACACTGTTCGCTCTGTCTTGTGCTGCATATGCTCCATGTCCTCCGCCTGCATGCCTGGACATTGTGTTGAACCTATTTGGTCGCTGTTTCCGTGCCTTGATTTTCTTTACGGCTCTCCCCTCAGCACGGTTGATTCGCTTTTTCATGGTCTGAATTGGCAGCCAGCTCGCTCGATACATACTACCTCACAGTCTCCCAACCACTTTCTGATGAATCTGCCATCTTTATGTGCTTGTTCTTGGTGGTCAGTTTTTCCACCAACTCTTCGACAACTTCATCGGCGTAGTCAGTTTGGCCATATCAGAGGCCCCACTGTACTGTCCGCAGTTATTCCATCAAGTCGCTGTTGATGTCCAACCGTTGTTCGTTTCCCTTTCTCTACCACATGTACTCCTTCTCTCGCTGGTAAAATGAATGAATGAATGATTATGGCTTTACGCCACATCGTCAATTTTTCAGCCATATCGTGGCGAGAACATCTTTTGAACCATGAAGCAGTATATGGTTTTCAAGAAGAAAGTGTGAACATGCAAAGCAAATGAAAAAGAGAGACGTGTTTAAAACCAGGTAAATCGACTAAACCCAGGTTAAAACTTGAAAACCACAATAATCTTTAAAATTCTGATATCTATATATAAACCAGAAATATCCATGTATAGTGCAAAAGGAGTTATATCTTATGATACAATCCTATATATTTTAAGTAATCAATGACAGCATCGCCAACGACGCTGTCAAGCAAGTCAAATACAGAGCTGCCTGTGTAGAATCTTTGCCGAATATGAGCAAAGTCTACACGGATATGTTTGATTCCGTATTGCTCATCCAACACACACAGGAGCACTTCTCCCCCATCCAGGATAAAACTGTGTGTTAGACGAGAATGCCCAACATGGCATCTTGTTAAAACTACTTAGCCTCTACGAGACATACCAAGAGTATAAGAATTATAGCCAATGAAAGGGTGAATGACATGCAGTTTGTTGTGGACCAGCAGGTCCCATTCATCCTGCCAAAGGCGACGAATATAGTTCAGAATATTACATTTAAAATCAGTATAAGGAATTTTAGTGTTAGATTTAGGTTTATGTCGGGCAGCCTTCGCCTCCCTGTCTACTGTTTTTCCATGGATACCGATATGACTTGGTATCCAACAGAATATAGTAACTTTTCCTCTTTTAATTTGTTTTCTATGTTTGGCTAATATTTCAAGGATCAACGGATTTTTAAATTTATTTTTCCCAATTGCCGAAAGACAACAAAGCGAGTCGCTGCATACCACCGCCCTCTGGGCATGCCCAGACGAAACATTTGATTAGGCCAGGGGTATAGCCTCTTTTTCCGGAGTCTCTTCCCTTAATGTTCTGAAATTCAGGAGAATAATTCTTAGATAAAGATTTCTGAGATATTGTTTCAGCTTTTTTATTGACTATGTAATGAAGCGAAGTTAATACGCTACCACCATCCTTTAAATGCTAAAGTTTGGCTATGATATTTTTGCCCTTAAGTTTCTGAACCATGTTCCAGGCCATAAGCAATGGTCACCACAGCAGAGATCATCATACTCCTGCGAAGAGAAATCCGGGAGATGTGATGGATTCGCGATTGTGAGATCGATAGCAGAATATGAATCTTTACCTGGATGTAAATAGGCATTAGAACCATCATTAAAATAACACTGTTCATCTTAAGATAAGAAATCTTCTACTATTTTGCCGTACTCATTCATATTATTACTCCCCCATAGGCGTTTATGGGCATTAAAATCTCCCTGCGAAAATGACAACGAAGAATGAGGAGGAACATAAACTGAACATAAAGTTATTGTTTCCCATACGGAAACACGCTCAGTATCGAAAGCAACAATGTTGTGAATTACATTATTATTCACGAAAATAGAGGAGCCGCCAAAAGCTCGCTCTTACTCATTAGAATACGTGAAATAAAGTGTATAATTTTTAAGAGATAATTTATCTTTGTCAGATTTTTTCAAGTGTGATTCCTGAAGACAAAGGGCAACAGGATTTAAAGATTGAACTAGCTGTGTTATTTCAATAAAATTAACCTGAAAACCTCGATAATTCCAGTGTATAATGTTATCTAAGGAAGACATTATGCCTTAGATAAGCTATGACACCCTCAGTCAAGCAACCTATAGGGAATTTGTGTCGTGACTGGAGATGACCTTTCTTGGGAGATCTACTAGGAGATATCCCGGGTACAGATGATGTATCCATCAAGTCTGCATCCGATGTTGAAGGATCAACATCCTCCATCGATCCAAACTTATTAAAAGTTTGGATACAGTCCTCAGTGGCCTTAGAGGGACGTTCTACAAAACCACATGGCTTTTTAGATTTAGATTTATTTGATTTTGTAGATATTTTACAAGAGTTACTCGTTGTATTGAGTTTGAGTTGCAATATCAAATGATGGAATGTGTGATGACTTGACAGTGGAGGGCATCTGAATAAGTTTATGTTTATCGGTATTTAAGTGCCAGATTATGTTAGTCTGGGTTCGAGTGGAGACTGAGACCTTTTTGGCAATATTTGCGTAAGACTTCTTTACGGGATTATGTGAAGAAGTCACAAATTTACGGGCCTCTGAAAACGAAATATTATTTTTTACGTTAGTTGTAACAACCAGCTTTTCTCTTTGTCAATTAGGACAGTCACGAAAAGAAACCATGTGGTTTGCACTGCAATTCGAGCATTTAACAGCGTTCTCGCAGTCGAATCCCTCATGGACCCCTGTGAACAAAGGAAACAAATAAGTTTATTTCTATATTCCCCGAATTTCTAGCACGTGAAGCACCGGGTGGGGTTCGGAATAAACAGATCCACTTGGACACTGTAAGGGCCAATGAGAATATTTCGTGGAATAGTTGTTTTATTGAAAGTTAAAAGATACGTATTTAACTTAATCAGTTTACCGTCTCCTTTCCACACAAAACGTTTCACTTTGGTAAGGCCCTGTGCCCAAAGTTCGAGAGAGATTTCTTCCTCTGCCAAGTCATTTAAATCGGCATCCCTATCGCGAATCAACCCCTGGCTGCTGTTGAGTGATTTATGAGGTCATACGACGATAGGGATGTCCAATATACCCTTTAGAAGGTTAACAGCCTTCTGCTTTCTATAGCATGCAACTAAAAGATCTCCAGACTTTAGTTTTTCAACCTGTTTTACTTGCCCAAAAGAGGCTTCAATAACCTTGCCTATAACAAAGACCTTAATTTTTGATGATGGTTTTTCTGAATTTTTAGTAGATAAACTCAAGAAAGCAGGCCAGTTTTCGTGAGCAGTATCGAGGAAGTGTATTTAAACTTCATTTTTACTCTATAACGTATAGACGTGGGCTGAGAGGAGGAAACAGAAACATTAGCGGGAAATGAATGAGAAGAAGACATAACGAACCGGTTGTTTTATTCGTAGTACCGTGCGTAACCCCTCCTGCAAGTAACTAGCAGAAAGAGAGGCGAGAGTTCCACGCCATCCTCGATAAGATGGGTTTTTCCCCCATAGTGGGGCAGGTCGAATCTAATAAATTAGAAACGGCCTATTCGATTGACCCTACAGCGACCGTCCAGACATCCGAACATCTCACTAAAAACGTCCAAAACCGAAAGTAGTCAATTTATACCATACCGAGATATGAAGGTTGATTTCCGGGCTTGTGAACTGGCGTGACCAGCCGATTGATCGGAGCGGGCTGAAGTGGAGTGTTGGGCATGAGGATCTCGCAAGACCAACCCGCCCTCAGCCACTAGGATTCTGTCCTCCCCCATCATGGATCGCAACCCACCCCAAACAGGTTGCCCCTTTTTTTCACCTTGTACGGCGAGAAGGCTATGAAACTATTCCATTCACAGGAACCACACGGGGGAGCCCTAGATTAGTCGCCTCGTATGACAAGCTTGCCTAGAGAATTGGGGTCCTATTCTTTTCACACCCGGGAACCCCAAAGGAGCTCTCTCTTGTATTTTGGGATTTCTCTGGACACTTGGGCAAATTCTTCATTCAAACGTTCTATGTGAGCATGAACTACAGATTCGATCGTGCCCTTGGAAAAAAAATTCCTTAGAATTTCGTCCGGTTTGTTTTTTACCGATTGATCTTCTGAGTAACTTATATTGAGGTGGAATGGTTGTATTACAGGGAAAATGGAAAATTGGCATACATGAAGGCGTTTCACCCGGCTGGGACCACGGACAAGATTGAACTCGCGGGGGTGGGGGATTGGTTTGTGATGGCGTTTTCCGTCCCAAAGGGGCGACAGATTGAACTCGCTCTACCACTCACTGCCTTTATGAAAGCTTCCAGTCCCAAAACCCCGAGCCAACACCGCCACACAAGCTCGCCCCATCCCACAAGCTCACACTTCTTCGATCCCGATAATTTCGTGCCCTGGAGAAATCAATTTGCTTTTCTATTCGCTGTGCTCAAACATAGGCTCTCCTATTAGTTACACCGTTACATATAGCATACATGAGGTATAATGACTAGTCATGATTCCTGTATGTCGCTGTTGATAGGAGATTTGTGACAGGAGTTGCTAGGGTGAGCATTTTAAAATTCATCTTGCACGCCTTCGGCAAGGACTGGGCACACCGCCTTGTACCAGGCTCGGTAAGGGCGCTAACAGTTAACTACGGCTCTGTTGTGCGGATATAGGAAGGAGAAAATTAAACTTTGGCAACATGAGGTTAGAACTTTGGAAAGAGAATTCAAGCGGTTAGCCGTTATCGAAATTCGCATGTAGAAATTCAGTTTCCCATCCAACAACATGTTTACTCTGGACGAATACCTCGATCAGTTGTTGCCAGAAATGCCAGATAACAAATGAGCTATCCATGATGAGACCAAAAACATCCTGAATGAGCCACTTTCAGAGCGGATAAGGAAGCGCTTGCTAAAGCCCCTAGGAGAGGAAAAAGAAGGCAATAGAGGAGAAGTTTGACCCAGTATCTACCTTCAAAACTTCAGGAACAATATAGGATTATGAAAAAGAGATTTTTGACTTTTACAACGACAAAAATCCTGGAAAGTCAGCCTCAAGCAGATGACATGGGTGATTGGAAATTTCTTGCGAGATTGGCAGATCAACATCTGGCTCTGGACAAGCCCTTCATACAATCCAGGAGGCAACTGAGTAATGGACGCAGCGAGGCTCTGGATGGGTGACTGATGGTGAAGCTTCTATGGCTGGATATTGCGAGGTACCAGCAGTTGAGAGGCGACTCATACATTCCACCGCCCGCAGCTGTAAAAAAACAGGAAAGGTAAAGAATTCAAATGTCTACATACTGCTCCCTTTAAGAGGTGGTGAAGGTAAAAGAACAAATGTTTACGATGGGTTTTACGCTCTGCTTTATTTCCTGTAAGTGGCCATGTGAATTAACTCAACAAATACCAAACAAATGATGGTCTCAACTGTGAAGGGATTATTCCCGCAGTGCCTATTTCTCAGATCCAAAGGGTTGAAAAACAAAACGACCTAGCCATCAACGTCTTCGGTTGAGACAAGGGGTTAACCATCCACAGGTCCAACTACAGGCACTTGAAATCGACCAGAAGAGCAAAATTAAATTACTACCATATATGATACCCTAGGATAGTATAATAATACAATAGGTCTCTCACTCGCCATCTTGAAAGTCACGAAAGCGGCATACCGGGCTCTCGTTCATCGGTGATATTTCATCGAATTCGTCAAATCGAAAACCAATATACACAAGTATCTGCACGGTTAGAGAAATGTTTATTCTTTGTTTGTGGTTATCCTTGACGTCAAACTCGCCTGCGATAAGTGTTATTCAGTCCTGGACGAACAGGGCCCTGGTCACGGCAAGCCGTCGAACCTTACATAACGACGTTCTCTGGTAAAACTCGGCAACACTCTCCTACGCCCGTAAGGGCTAGCCTCGTGTAAGGCCTTTGATCGTAAATAAGGGTTATAGTTTTTGCGGGAAGTCACTTTTTCTCGACAAGGACATACTTATATGGTGATACGTATACAATATTGAAGCGATAACGTTACTTAGATTTTACCAATGCTTTATTTTTAACAGTTGTAAGGTCACCACTATCGGAGAGGGAAAATGATACACAAATGTCTTGTTCAACTCTCAGAGAGCGATAGGCCTTACACAAGATCAAACAAAGAAGCTCGAACACGCTTTGCTAAGTTCATTACATATATTTGAACAAAGTACACAAATAGTACAGCTGACAACAGTACACTAAAACAATACAGATAATTACAAAAATATATATATATAGTTTCTTACTGATCAGAGGTTCCCAATCCACAGCTCTTCGGAATTCTCAAATTGAATGATGGTAGTCCTGTCAGTGACAGCTTACTCCAACTCCCCGGCAAGGTACAACTTTCCGGGGCAGATGGGTTGACAGTAGCAACCGTGATGCCGAGCTGGCGATGTATGTTTCACTCCTCGGAAATACACACAAAGTCACCTTCAGGGTAAACTGGGATGAAAAGTACGAAATCGCACAAAGAGACAATGAACGATACCAGCTCCAAAATAACGTCTCAAACATAATATCAGTGGCGAAACCCAAGCTCACGAAATGCTAAGTACCCAAAAAAATGGAGTAGAAACTGACGTATGTCGAATGGCATCAAAGCCGATAGCTCCAAATCCCACAAAATCCTTCAACGTGGACGAGAGTAGATATGACTGGTCTCAAATGAACTTGAGTAAAAGTGGACATAGATAAAAATGACTGCGAGCTTTACAACTTCGTCGCTCATATTTATAGGCTAACTTAAAGACAATTCTGGAAAGTTTGATGGTAAACACGTTTACAATATGGATACATCTTTTCAGAATGTACGTTTTATGTACAATAACAGGAAACTGATAAACACAGAAGTCTCGAGAACACGCGACTGAATTCCAGTGCAAGCTGTCACGTACACAGAGGGAAAATGTAGGTCAGTCACTGACCCGGTTAGCGCAAAAACAAACAAAGAAAAATAAAATATAATACACTATCTTAAGGACGGGGTTCGTAACACAGTTGAATGAGATTGAGAATTCAGAATAATATTTCGTTGTGTTTGGATAATATTTTTGGGATACAATGTTATTGCACATATAACTGGTGATGTACATGTATCCTAGGATGAATCAATTGGGTCTAACATCCAACAAGGTTGAACAATAGGCCTATTTGTTTCTGTTTTACAGGGACAGGCTTATCAAGGTAACATTTTTCTTCCATATAGATTTTGACAGGTAGATAAAGCAGCAGAATCAAATATAACATGCGATATGTAGCAGCATGCATATTGTTTAATAAGAAAAGTAATTATCTCTGCTTTAATGAAGTGTGTTTCTGTAAATGCTGATATAGACATCTCTAAAACAACATGCTGTTATGTTCAAATGTGACGTTACTCATAACCATAAAATTGTCTTGGGCTATGAGGCCTACATACCTGTCCGCAGGGTAACCTTACTGATCTCATCAGTGGTGAGCACATCAGTCGCACAGATACGATGCCTTATGCCATCATCTTGCTGAACTCTTATGCCTCATGTCGATGAAGGGTCACCCCTCAGATTCTCTTGGAAGCAAAGTCGGTGGAAACAGTGACTAACACACTCTTTCCTGGACCCTCCAAACCTTTTGTCACCTTTTCAACCAAAAAACTTTTCTCTGAGCCAGCTTGACCTAACGTGACAACATTGTGACAGACCAATACTAAGTCATGTTGACACACATACAGTGAAAACAGAATGTGAAAAGAAATTGCTGTCTTTACTTATAACCAATCAAAAGCCTTACAAGTGGATAGCCCTTGTGGGTGAAGGCGAGTGGTGCCGAGTTTTGCGAACGTTGCTAAATACGAAAGTCAAAAAATGAATTTCTAACAGTATATATCCGGAAGAAAATACACCAACATGTACAAGTCATGATGGACATAAAACAGAGGCATGGCAAAAGTTGATTCAGCAAAGCTTACTATCCAAGGTATTGTTCACAATTCCTCACCTGTTCTTGTCTAACAAGCTAGAGAGGGGCACAACCTGGTAGTCCTCTCTACCAACCCTGGGCAGTCCACACGCTGTCTGTTATGCATAACAACTCTGAGCTAGTTTTACTTGCTTGTACTGAATAGCTGGGGAACTTCACTGACGGAGGTAGTTCGGCACATGATAAGGCAAACCGCCCCAACCTGGGTATCTTGTATGACGTCCTATGAATCACACAGGGCGTAACGTTAAGTCGTGCATATCCACAATGGCGATGTATGTGTGTAGTATGTGTCGTCATGGCAATTACGTTTGACACAACTTATACCCTCTTTGCAAAGCTGGCTCAAGAAGTGAGCTCTTCGGATGACACCATTACAAACTATGTCAACAGACAGGTTTTTTTAAATGAATGTATATGTACAAAAATATTAGCATATCTTGGAAGTCATGTAATGACCAAAAACTCATACAACTAAGAGGTTCTTTGAACCAAAAGCGTTAAATTCAGGTGCATAGTACAAGAGATATGTAACATGTAAGCAGCAGTCACTCTGAAATGGTAAAAATTGTCAATTTGATAGACTGCAAGGCGTCCAACTTTTAACGATTTCTAACGTGCTTATAAAAATCTTGAAACCAAATTTGACAAAATTCAGTCGCATATTTGCAAACAAACACTACACAATGACTAAAACATGACTAAAGGAGCAAAACTGCTGAACCAATTGCAAAATCCAACCAAGAAACTCTGGAGCCAAACTTGATCAAATTCTTCCAAATGTCTTCCATCAGTATGGTGTATACGTGTACGTCACACTTGGGAGGCAAACAAACGGCTGATATAATTGTCCATTGTTGGGTTTTTTGTCTCGGTCAGCAACATTATAACAAAAAGGTATAGATGAATAACTTGTTGTACTTTTGGTGCTCACCCTGTGTTTATTTGTCTTGTCTTTTTGACTGTTAGCATATTTTTCTGTCTGCCAGAAATTTTGATGAAATATTTGCTGGACAGTTGGCCTTGAGCCATGGATCACTCCTGTGGATGTATGTTATTATTATGTGATTGTTTAATTGTTTACTTTTCAGCAAATTTAAAATTACTGGTGTATTTTTGTTGAAATTTGAAACAAAAACGAATCCATTAGATTGTAGGATTTATTTGTTTGTCTGATTCATTGCCTGCCGGCAGAATACAAAACAGACGATTGTTAACCATATAGTTCATCTTGTTGTCACTTTTTAACGTGTTGAAGTTTTGTCCCATTTTAGTATCAGGTATTAATACCGCTGGGCCGTTTCGCATGTTGGCTACGCCAAGTTGTGTGTTGCCGAGCTGTCAGATTCGTAGATTTGAAAATCTGTGACATCGGGTGTCTCATCGAAATGTCACATTGCAGTGCCGAATTTGCGTAGGAGTATATTCGAAATCCTATTTTAATTCTCTCTCATGCCAAATACTATGAGGTAGTAACTATCTGCCTTGTAAACTATTTCTCCAAAAGGTGTTGCCAAAATTTTCATGGGTGATAAACCAGAAAGATATACTATTACTATAAAATACCACACTTGCTTGATTTAACGTCCGAAACACATTTCAGCAGGACATTTATTACTATTAATATTTACATTTGCATTTTAGGAGAACTGAATTAAGTTGCAGTTTGTGAGAATAATATGGAAATTCACATATTACATAGTAATTTCGGGTTTTTCTACGGTCAATTGTCACAAAGAACCACACACATGTATATACAAACATGAATACAGTCATGTAATTTATATATATATATATAAACAAAAACACTTGTTTTTATTGCAGCTGTGCATAATATTCAAAACGCCGATTTTGTCCAAGTCAGCTGATGAAATGAAGCATAGTCACGGCGTACGCGAGTTTAGAAACCAATTGTCAAACTGAGCGTCAAAGCATGTGGACACTCCGCCCCTATTTACTTAAAATGGAAATGTACTAATCGGAAAAGTTGAGAAAGTTTAAAGTAAAAACGTATGATGAAATATCCTTGAGGTTTCAAAGTAACAATTTCAAACGTTGACTGAAATAGTCATTCATCAGACAGGATCTAAGCCATACACACTGACGTCCAAGTAATAATGGTTAATCATGTCGAAGTTGAAACCGTTGACTGCTTTGTACAAGTCAAAGTAAAATGTGCCATCTGGATAGTCTACAGTCTTAGTTAGATCCTAATGCACCTCATTAACCTTCTTTTCTATGCTAAACCCGATAATCTTTGTCGGTTAAATTTAGCATTACTCAGCTGAACAAAACGCACTTCACTCCCGTTAGAATGATACGCGATGCCCGTAGTACTTGGACATAAGGGTTGTTTATAGCCAGCACGTAATAGACACCATAATATATTGATAACTGGAGTGATGTCGTGAACATTCACGCTAATATTTGATACCCTGCATTGCGGAGATAGGGGCAGAGTTATCCAGAAATAACAAAACACGATTAATGTCTGTTGCAATTTATTGTTGCGTGCTCTGCTTACAGGTATTAAGCATGCAGCCTGGAAATGCTTAAGGGGACACGACTCTGGATAGTAGGCCTACACGATAGTCTGCGGAGTTCTGTCCCTTGGTTAAGCCGCTATGGTTTTACACGGTTTATATGGCGCAGAGCATGTGCGCTGTGCGCTGATTTCAGTCCACGTTACAAGTTATTACTTGTTGGGAAACTCATGGATATTCCATTCTAAATTTAAGTTTCTTAATTTTTACGATTAGTCCACTTGTCTTTTAAAATAAATATTTTTATTTGTTTCTGGTGTAATATGTGTCCATGATGTATTTTATCCATCGTGTTGCATCAAACCGGAATATTGGACACAACAAACGGTTGCTATCGAAACGCAACTGAGTTAAATAGCCTATATTAAGAAAATATAAAGTACAACGCTACAGGATATGGAAATAAATCCGTACCTAACCACATAAATAGACCAGCTGTTGTAAACAATAAAGTCAGTATTTCAGTCTGCAAACAAAAATAATGTTAAAAGACTGAAAAAAAACGTAACAAGTAGTAGAGGTTATGCATCTCGAGTCTCTGTGTTGCAATCATAGCCTTGGCCAGAGAGGCTCTGAACTGAAAGCCTCCTGTGATATTTTGGCTGTTATATCAAATCAGTTATCAGCATTTGATTTTTAGTTGGGAACGCTGTCATGGTAGATAAACAGACATCGGTGAAAAAAATAGTAATTTGAGGTTATTTGACGTTGTTAAACCGAAGCATTTTCGTCCATCAGGACAATGATATATTTATGTGGATCTGAGAACGACTTCCATACCTATACAACGGACGTGTGTAGGGGGCTGCTGAATCATAGAATAACTGACTGGTGTAGACTTTTGTACTTGGTGCCCCACGGCTAGGTTTCCTTAAGAGTTTATTCACCATGTTGTTAGCGCCTAAGTACTTTCAGTGCACCAATGCAACTGAGAACTCATCTGCTGTATTCTTGGAACATTTATTAACATCTACAACACATATTTTATGTACGTCTTGAGAATAACGACCACGGAATCCACACGTATACAGTCTACACTATAATGCTAGTTTTAAACATTTTTGAGCAACTGTAGCTATGCAGTTGAAAAAATGTAGATATCATGTTGGCAACATACTTCACGGGAGCTCAGAAGATTGCAACAGTTTGCCGTGTGAGTGTTCATTATGGAGTTACGTATGCATCGATATCTTCATTTTACATTTATCTACTGTCATGTTACAACCAAAAGAAGCTAAGCAAACAGTTCATGGATTTATACAGTGATATATGTGGTACATACTTACGGGCAATGCATTTCTAAATCTAGACGTGTAATGAATATTTGCACCATATCTTATAATATTACTACAGGAATAGAGTCTAAACTAGCACCAAAACTGCAGTATTATTTTTTCACTTGAATTTACTGTTCCAGTTTACATCACTTTGTGCTTTAAAATTACATTCTTTTTTGCAGTGTAAACGATTCCTGCTCATGTGCAGAACATACCGTACAGTACTGATTAAATATAACAATGCCGTGGTCTGCGCTTAAAGGTGGCTTGGAAGTGAGTCTATAAAGGCGAGCTTACCGTGGTCGAATACATCAGGTGCTCGACTCGCGGTGTCGCGTGATCAGAACGCTTTATCGTGTGGTCAGGACTTAAGGTATCACGCGATAACAACTTACGGTATTGAGTCATGATGAATATGCGGTATGGCGTGATCACGACTCGCGGTATCGCTTTGAAGTGGAAGCGTATGCATGGAAGAGTTTATTACTCTATATATTTTAGCAATAACTTTCGGGCGATACACACCTATATTTGCTACGGGCTCTCATACAACCAATCACACCGTCCATAAATCACCCGGTCAGTCGTATACGCGAAATAATCTTGAGTACCATGTAAAACACCAGGCAAATAAATAAATTTAAAGATATCGCGTGATCAGGACTCGAGGTATAACATCTTGGGGTATTGCGTGATGATGACTTACCATATATAGAGATTATCATAACAGTGTGTGATCCGCAGTGTGTGATCAGTTCGAGTTCAGTCTGTGGTCCACCTGTCGTAACAGCCGAGCTCGCAGAGCAAGGTTGATGCGACAGGCCGACCTCCGACAACGAGAGCTGATACAACATCGCGGAACAGATACGTTTATGATAATCTATTTATTATATACTTTTAGGCACAAAATGGTCAAAAAGCTCACAGTTTCGCCTGAACAAGAGAAACTGCCAGGCGAAATGTAGTCCTTCTAAAAATGAGCAAAATTTCTTAAGCTCTAATATGATCGTGTCTATTTCATCAGTTTCAAATGGAAACTACTCAAATTAAATCAATATAAGAAACATCTAGCTGAAACTATTATAAGGCAGCCACTTCATGGAACGCTGATCAATTCCTACGCCGCGGAGATTCCCTCACACGGCGTCGTCACGTGAGACAGGCGAGGATGATGCGAGGGAAGTCTCAACGTGCGGTAAATTTTAAAAACACATATTGTTTAAAAAGAACGGCTAAATAATTATGACTGACTGGAAGTTTGGCCCTACAACAGTGATGCGAAGTCTACATTTATTGACAATATGTTCCCCGTGTGGCCGTGTAACCACTGATAGTGTCAGACTGCAATTGCACCCGACCAGTGGAAATTTTCACATCGGACACTGAACGGTGATATCACAATGATGGATTTCGTTGAAACTATTGGCAACTGCTACAGATGTGTTAACGCCGGATATATGTGCTCTTTTTGCTGTTCACATTCCATTGGATATATGAGCATGTGCTGTGACCGAACTTTTACTCCAGTGGCCGTGTGTATAGGTTGCTCTGAGAAAAATTTTAATGATTTTCACCAAGAAGGTTAGTCATATTGGCCTGAGGAAAACCCACGACCATCCGCAGGTTGCTCTCAGATCTTCCCACCGACTGCCGGAAAGGAAACCAGCGTGAACTGGACTTGAACTCACAGCGACCGTACTGGTGGGAGGCTTCTTTGTCATTGTGCTGCGCTAGCGCGCTAACCAAATGAGCCACGGAGGTCCTCCTGACAGGTTTTGCCTGGTATTGCGGACAACACTTGCGTGTACGACGCAAGCGTCATAAATAGTTTAAATGTCAAGCCAAAAGTAGCTTCGCCTATATGTGTACAGGTGTTGCCTGTATCAAAATGCACGCCTGTCATGCACGACTTCGAGGTAACTTAGTAGTTTTAAAAATGCAGAACGTTATAAGCATTGTGCTGTAAGGTGTTTGGCTTACGGTAAGATTTGTATTCATTTACTGTCGGTGGTCATGACATTAAGGAAACTCCAGCAACAGATCATCGTTCCAGTCACACTTCACTTGGGTAAGTGTACTTTGAATGAGTCACAATTATGTAGTTATGTACACTGTGCAGAAGACCAGGTATTCTTCATACAGTAATATTTACCATAGTACGGTTATTCTACAGTGCATGTACCCAGTATTTTTGTAACTAAATACTGGTTATGTTCCTTTCTGATTATACATAGTCAGTTTGGCATTAGGCATTACAGTTTTCTATTTTAGTGCTCAAGTAAATTGTTGTAATACAGAAACCGTGTTGAAGACAGGCCATAGCCGATTGTAATACATGCACAAGTCTTATGTAAAATGTTGTGTTCAGGGAATTAAGCCCTCACTTCAAGGTAAACGTACATTGATAATGTAGTTATCTCCCTAGACTACTGACTACACGTACATTTTTACTTAGTAATGGACCAAAGCTTAAATTGTTTCCAGTTGTCCCCCTTGAATGCTGTATACATGTACAGCTGACTTGAATCATGCACACCTGTTTTCAAGAGGAAGTATCTCTTTTCTTTCTTTGTTTTTTTTTTGTAGCAACCTGCTGCCCTTTGTGTTGTGACTGAAAACCTTTATGTCTGTCAGCATATTACTGCCGTAGCCCTAAATAATAAACTGTAGAAGACAAGAAAACTAGTGTCGACCTGATTTTATCTTTTACATGACCAAACGAGTAATGGTAAGGAAGTATCTGAGGATCGAAATAAGACTGCATACTGTCCACACGGCATATCATACTGGAACTTGTATTTGTACAAATGCGACAACGGGATCATCATCGACATGACTAAATATTAATACGTCAGTATATATGGCGTAGATCCTGTGTGCTGCAGGACGATTTCAATCAACGTTAGAAGTTGTTACCTCAAAAACTCAGGTATATTCCATTATACCTTTTTACCTTTCAGTTTCTTAACTTTCGCCATTAGTACGGGTCCGTTTTAAGTAATTACGGATGGAGTGTCCAAAAACCTTGATGCTTAGTTTCATCATTATTTCCAAAGGCTGGTAACCCGTGACTATGGTGCATTTTATCTATCGTGTTGAATGTAATCTGCATCTTGGATATAATAAACAGTTGGAGTAAAAATGCCCCTGATATATACACTCTTCATTAAGAAATCATTGTAAAACAGCACGCAACACAATGTGGAAACACACCCATAACTAACTGCATCAGTAGACTAGTCGTTTTAAAAACAGATAGCGCGTTTCCGTCCGCAAACAAGAATACTATTGAAGCCTAGGACGCTTTATCAAAAATGTCACAAAGTACTGATGGTTATATTAAGATCTGTATCATTGGCTAGAGATACTCCTAATTGATAGCGTCTTGTGATCTTTTAGCTGTTACCTCAAAACACTTATCAGTTTTCGATTTTAGTGAGACTTGCTCATATGGTGCTCAAACAGACAGCAGTGCAATGCACTGGAATTTGAGGTTATTTAAAGCCGTTGAAATGAATCATTTGTACAGCGATGTATTTATGTGGGAATGAAAACGGTTACCAACATTACATCGTCGGAAGGAAGGTTCAGTAATTTGTCACGTCGAGCCAGAAACAAAACCGATTCGGGTCAGCCAATGCGTACGACAAAATTTCGTTGCATACATTTTTTTAACGAAGCAAGTTTTTTTCAAATATTTGTCTCCTCAACATCGGCAGGAAAGTTTATGCTAACACCCGTGCAGGTGAAAATGAAGACGAAAATGCCGTTGAGGTTCTCTCTCCATTTTATGCGTTGTGTCAGTCTGCTAGTGTAAGCAAATTATAAGCAGAGAAGAGTCGTTTGGAAGGTTTGGTTTTATTTATTAGATTGGAGATTTACGTTCAAAAATATTCCACTTCTTCGTATGCGAGAAGTAATGATAAAGAAAATTCAGGCAGACCTCGGAAAAACGCATGCGCCCTCAGCTGGCCGACTATCTCAAGTAGGACTGGAGAGGGAGTCAGCTAGAGTTAGAGTTACGTTCACACTAGGCATGGAAAACGGCCTGGTGGCTGTAGGGAAACCATTCTGATTTCCCGGAAAATTGTCTCAGTAGTAAAACGTTTAACAGTTCCCAAAACCGTTGCAGAATTCATGTCAGGTCACAGATTCTGACAGACGACAGGTAGACCTGTTTTTTTTGGTCCGGGAAGAAAAATCGTGACGGATTTTTAGTATTGACCAATCGCTATCAACATTTAAAGATGGCTACATATACATGCTGCATGGGCAATGCTCCTGGCCTTATCTTTTGATTGTTCAGGGAATACCTAGAAAGCACTGATATGTAGTAATTCTCTCTCTTGCCGTTTAGCAGTAAATGAGCAATGAATTTTAAAATCTAGAAAATCTAATTCTAGAAAAATTATAGCCTTACACAGAAAAATAATTAAATGACGTAAAAGTGTTTTCTTGATATAACTTTGCTATTAAGTCATATTCGTATCCTTGAGAACAATAGTCGTAAACAGGCCCATGTATGCTAAAGCTGTCCTACATAAACCTGTATCTCGAGTTAAAATCCCGTATACTGAATGGAAATCTAATACCCTTACATATATTTGTCGTCATTGGCACGGTGGATTGTAACTTCAAGTCCATACTAAGCGGCATGCTATTCATCCTGTCACTGGCTTCAATTCTTATACATGAACTCACGGGATGCCTCATAGGGATCCAGTAGTTTTAACGAGGTGGCGTATTCAACATTCTCGTGTAATACACAAATTTATCCTGGATGGGGACAATGCTGCCGAGGGTGTTGGATGTCATGCCGAATATGGCATTAAACATATCCTGGTTGACTGTGCAGACTTTGCTGACCTTAAAGGTTTCAGTGGATCTCCAAAAAGATATAGTTCTTTTTACATCTGTATATACATTGTTTATATATACATATTAACTTAAAAAATAATATTCTTGCTTTCGTGTTTTAAGCGAGGTTTACTTCTTGTATATTAAACCTTTAAAGACGTCCGTCTGTTTTATTTGCTTTTGCATGCTCTCATTGTCTGGATCATCATATACTGATCCCTAATGATAACATGTCTTCGGGACGATATGGTTAAAATATTTCCGAAGTGACTTCAGGCCATATTTATTCATTCACTGATTCGTTCAATCAGTTGCCAATCCGCTCATCACCTAATCTATCACTCATTTAATTTATACCCCACTCACAGCCACACTATGACTACGTCAATGGTATAGTCACACAATCACAATCTATGACTCACACAGCGACATAATCTGTAGTACAGTCAGTCCATGTAAGTCCAGGACTGTTATATCAGTCAATTCCTTACAGTCGACCAAAGTCAGTTACACCTGCAGTCCACTTACCAAACATCGTCAATACATTTCTCCCTAACCCACTGAATCAATTACACTGTTTCACCATCACTGAGTGAACCAAAGCCACACCATCCCTGTGAAACACTGGCATACCATCGCAGTCAATCACACTGTAACATCATCGCAGTCAGTGACACTCTCACATCATCACAGTCAGTAGCACTGTCACGTCATCGCAGTCAATAACAACTGTCACGTCATCGGAGTCAATAACACTGTCACATCATCGCAGTCAATAACACTGTTACATCATCCCCCTTAATAACACTGTCACATCATCGCTGTCAATAGTACTGTCACATCATCGCAATCAATGACACTGTCACCTCATCACAATCAATAATACTGTTACATCATCCCCCTTAATAACACTGTCACATCATCACAGTCAGTAGCACTGTCACGTCATCGCAGTCAATAACAACTGTCACATCATCGCAGTCAGTAAGACGCATACCGTCGCAGTCAATAGCACTGTCTCATCATCGCAACCAATAACACAATCACCATGCAGTCATCGGAGACAATCACTATATCACATGTAATCACCACACCACAGACAATGGAACCTCTGTAGCCTCGCTTCCGCTCTCTGTTCGTGCATGGAAAGGTCTGCCAGAAACCTGTGAATGATCGAGGGTTCCCCCGCCCATAATACTGACCGTTATATTCAGCGAAATAAATGTACATAAACAAATCACATTCATTCAATCAGTGAAACTATCAGACTCAATCAGCCCATCATTCAGCGACTCAAGTCACTTGGAAATTTGGTGGCATCTTACAGTCTGTCTTTAATTCGGCTAGTGCACAATGGCTGTTTTAGTAAATGACCATCCCGGCACGGCAATAAGACAGGTATGCGGATAAATCGGTCTGAAGTCAGCTAGGTATTCCTTATTCCCGTTTCCATATTCTACGTGAACCTCTGTAGGAGTACCAACAATCGTGTTTGGCTATTACCACAGCGTTATCACGGATAAGATTTATTTATCTGATATCTGTTTCACGTTGTACTCAAGAATATTTGATTTATACGACGGTAGCTAGAAGTATGGTGGGAGGAAACCGGGCAGAGCCCAGGAGAAACCCACGACCATCGGCAGGTTGCTGGCAGACCTTCCCACGTACGATCGGGGAGGAAGGGTAATATACATAATAGGGGTTCTGCCTCACCTGGTACTGAGAGCCGCCTCACCCCCTAGAATGCTCACAACACCAGTTAAGAACCTAGTGCTGGGAGATACCCCAACCCTCTCGAGAACTTCCAGCTACATAAATAATCGGCGATTGTTTATGTAGACAGACACCCGTTTACATTCAGAGATAATTGTTATCCGCTTGCTGAATAGGCCGACTGTTAGAGAACGAACAGAAACCCCCAGCGGCTGTGGGTATTCTGACATGTTTTTCACTCCACACACATACAGAATTGAGGCAAACGTGAGTACACATTGTGTGTGTCATACAGGAACGTGTGCGTGTGGGCGCGAGCTGGTATGCAGGACCTGCTTATGTATATCACATAACTCGGTTGAGAGCTTTTTGATCCACATAGTGAGGCAAGCCAGTGGCCTTATTTATTTAACACAGTGTGTATGCCCGAGATATCTAAAGCCCTACTATAGGCCCTATACTATGTAAAAGTTCTAATTGAAAGCGGCCATGTCTACCGCTAGGCATTGTGGGGCGATGACTGACATGTTTTTATATGCTGAATACAGCGAAAATGGTGGTTCCGGACAAAAACTAACGTGATATTCCTCATAAAGGTGTCCTTTTATACAGAGATAGGTACCTTTAGGAGGAACGTCTGTTTTATGTGTATGTGCAGAAAACACCAACAAATTTTGTGTATACATTTTGACCAGGCCTCTTTAGCTCAGTCGATTAGACCGCGGCTTCCCTGTAAAAACATGGAGAGGGTTTGCTACCGAAAAATCCGGGTTTTCCCCTCCATATATTTCCAGGGAGTCGTCTCCACACTTCTGGGAATCTCTACAACTTTTGACAGAGCCGGCAGAGAGATCAGTCGGGGGTGCTGTTTTTTCAGGGCATATTACACAGTAATAACAAACCTAAGTAGAATGTAACATGATGCAGTCAATTACACACGGCTGAATCAGGAAGTAAACATGACGACAACAGTATGGTGGCCCAAAGGGGACATAAATAAAAAGAAGGCTAGATTTTTTTTGATGCCGCATTACCGAAAGGAGTGGTCGTTATGGAGAAACAGTGTACTAAGGTGGGTCATCATTTTCTTTGTTACACCGTGTAATTGCAAACATACTTACATATCACGGTGCAGGTGCACACTTTTTTATGAAGCTGGCCCAGGCCTCATTCCGGCCTCTTTAAACAAGCGATTTTTTTTTGTCTCCTCACCCAGCTTGACCGCAGCATTAGCTTTTTCAGCCCTAGCCCTTATCTCTGATTTCATCTGGTTGTACTTAACGACCTCATCATCAATCGAGCGGAATTCTTCATCAGATATCCGGCCATCCATGAGAGCACCCGAGACGTGGTCTGCATTTGATTTCAACTTGCTTTCTGCCAAGACTCTGACCTCGTTATGCTTTTTGGCTTTGACCGCGAGATGGCGACCGATAAACCTGCTCGCTACTCCAGCGCGGCAATTTCCAGGCCCAAGACAACAGGGGCCGCAATAATAGTGGACAGAAGGCCCACTTCTCCGATGCTCATCCCCATGCCAGTGACGAGCAACCCTGTGTCAACGCCATCGAAAGCGTTGACTCCACGGCGGTATTTTTTTGCACGGAGCCGCCCGTTTAATTCTCTCTAAGGTGCGTTTTCAGTCGTGAGATTTCCTGAAGTCGGTAGGACTGATCAGCCATATCGATGTCAGAGGGAGGCAGCTCAGGGTGGATTGGCGAATCGGCGATGCTTTCAACATTGGGTGGAGCCGTCGGTTGCTTCATCATTAATTACCAGACTACAAGTTCAAGTAGGAGTGAGACTATACTAGAGCTGGCAGTGTTACTATCCATTCTGGTCATAAAGCTGATTACAGATCCAGCAGATACTTCCAAAGGATGGTAAGGGTAGACAATGCAACCCTTTCACCATGGTTTTTCATAATAATGATATGAAGCGGTGCTATTTTTTTTCCATCAACGATAAGAGAAATAACAGCCAAAGGAGAGCTCTCCCCTTTAAAATATGTGATCGCTAATGCCATTTTCAAGACTCGTCCATCTGCTGGCATTGGGTAGCCATTATCAAAGTGCGGAGCCCCTCAAGCGACAGCTCCGAATGACCACTCAGCTACAAAATCATCATGAGCGCCTCTATTTTCAGCTCAAACAGTGATCAAAAGCTATTGACGACGGCTGTCACACCCCGTTCCCGCATCTGAACCAAAGATGCTCATGACTTCGAATAAACTACCTCAAGCGTCATGTGTATTGGGAAATTGTGGTTATTAACCAACTTTCCTGATTCATCTCTAACCTCAACCTTCAACTCACCGACCGAGCCATCCCGGAGGCGTTTGAATTCGGAATGCTCAATTGGAATGGTTTTGAAAACCTCAAATTTGTGACACTCCACACATATACAGTCTAGTAGTGTGGAGATGGATCAACCACATTGTCAGTTGTGTTGACCTGCTCCAGGTGGACCTTCAGGAGCTTCCTTACCGCAAAGTCAATCTGGCGATCGCCCCTATATACGGGTGCATCAAGCCACATACCACCAAGCCCATCATCCAACCCGAGTATAGAACACAGCCCGTCGGACAAACGGACTTCCCACCCACTGGGGACAGTGAGGGATATCTCTATTCACCGTCAGCTCAATGGAAGAGTTGGCCTCCTTAATGAATTCTTGCATCTGCGTAAAGCTATACAGGCCAGGGGGAAGTCTTCGTCGTTTATAGTTCTTTTGGAACTCCACGAAAATAACACTCCCCACTCCTCAACGTTGTACCACCCCACTGTGAAGGTGATCGAGCGGAGGGCAACGCTCAGGAACCCATCACGATTGTCGATACATTGCTGGAGGCTTATCGCCTCTCCTCTTTGAACATTTGAGAGCGCCTGGCACATAGTGATCAGTATGAAGATTCATACTATGAATCTGGCTGCATTTCGGTTCAATAGCGAGGTGAAATATCGGCCTGGTGTGCAAGCAGCAGATGATGCGTCTCTGGCACAATGGCCGACACCCAACCGAGCGCGCGTCCAGGGACGTGCAAGCCCTGTAAAGCCAGCCGCCAATTCATTCGAAAAGCAGTACCGTGACGTGTGTGGGCAGTATCGCCTGCCCCACATTTCTTCAGAAAAACTGGTCCAGGCCTGGGGTTCAAGCTCGATGCAGTTCTGGCAGAACCAGCTTAATTTCGCTCTCTAGTGTGCACCACGAGCTGTGGTGTTTCGTTGGAATATCATTTAACCCTTTACGACCCCATAATGCGGTCTTTGTATAGCTTTCACGTGTGCTACCAGGCGATGCGAATACTGATCGAGATACAAGTCCCGCTTCCCCAGGACCAGGCATGGTATGCTATGGATAATTTGTATAACCGATGGGCTTATGAGAGAATCTGCGCCGAATTTGGTGTCCCTAATCACACCGATTGGCGGGTCGCCGGCCCAAATCACGTCCTCGGCAGGGTGTACAACTATTGGACTAACACCCTGTCGACGAAGAGGGGGAGTCCGACCCGGGTAGCATGTGTTTCACAAGAAAGACGGCAAACGAAGTTCTTCATGTCAACTTCATAAAGCAGAATGACCCAAATGCTGATGAGGATTGGCGGTCCCTTGTACTCGCGAAGTCAAATTGGTTTACGCGACCTTGGGTAGAGACACTGAACGACAGCATCAGGACATATGTCTGGGCGATTCACGGAGCTCTGGGACGGGCTTCGACCCGCAAAAGCAGTTCTTGGCAAACGTTGAGGACGCCATCAGTTCTTGGCAAAAGGCAATCTGCAAAAGCAGTTATTGGCAAAACGTAGAGGACGCCATCTCCTCCTTCAGCCATAAGCCGCTACCAGGATGTTCTGCAATATACAGGATCTGAGTTCAACTTCGTCTTTGGAAATGGTCTCTACATGGCCCCGAGCGACATGCTGCTCTGTGTCGGCCGCGTGGCAGGCTACAACAACCTGATCGTCATCGCGACAGATCCCCAGATTCAAGACCTCAAAAATGGCCTCAATGTGGCTGTCACGCTTGTCGCCCCGCCCAATGCCTCTGGGGGTACGGGGGAAACCGGCCTGGTCAAACTTCTGTCTATTGTGCAACCGGGGACAGGCTCAGCGAATTGTCAAAGCCCTTCTGCAGCTGATGTTGCTTCGCAACAAATATCGCATGAGGATGAAAAAATTGCCCTTATTTTGGGCGGCATCACCGTCGGACTAGCGACGCTTTGGCTGTTACCTTGATATCCATTCACGGTCTGCCACGAACAGCAAACCCACAACAGCAAGTACAACAGCCCACAGATTCCCAGCCAGCCAACTCGCCGTTTCCGCGAGGAGGTTCAATAGCCAAGAGACGATAGAGACGACGGTAGCGGGGCGCCTTGTTGGCTAACTTAGCCAAGACCCGTCCCCGGCTTAGCAGGTGTTTTTTAAGCCACTGTCGTAGTGCCCCTTGTTTGGCGCTGGGGAGGAGAGCGGCGTAGGAGGAGTTCCTGAACCATCCCCAGTCAAGGCGAGGACTAGCGCGCTGATTGCCATCCCGATTGCGGTGAGAACAGACGCCATCGTGATTCCTTGCTCGAGGAAGAGGGTGCGTATACGATCAGCCAGCGTAGCGCCCTCATGAAGGTAACGCTTTATGGTATCCCGCATGCGGTTGATCTGAGAGCGGAGGACCTGTCTGTTTGCTGCAGCGGCCTCAAGGCGGGAGACTCTTTCATCCTGCAGGTCACGCAGGCGCTCGGCAATGCGGCGCTTAGTAAACTCGTCGATATCTCCGTCGAAGTAGGCTTCATCCAGTTTGCGTTTCTCCTTGCCGACTTACTCATCCAGATCTGTGAGCTTGGCAAGGTTGTTGGAGAGCTTACCTCCGATAGTCTGAAGGGCTCGGTCCAGGCCTCGTGTATCGCGGAGGTGTAACGGGGGGTCATCAACAGTCCCGAGGATCTCATCAATATCGGCACCCGTTAAGGAGGTGTCTATTTTGTGAATGGCATTAGAAGCCTTCAGCACTGTCTGTCCCAGGTTCTGAAGCTCGACAGTATCGCTGGCGGCAACTGTCTCTCCCAGCGGCTTACAGTTTGTCCTTTCCGGGTGCAATCCGGAAACCCCAAGTCTTCACGAATCGCTTTCCTCGCACCAGGCCGGGCCCCAACAGTAGTCAACGATAGGGGCCTCCCCGTCCTTGAATTTACGATATTAATGTTTGGGTAGGCTTTCAGCCGTAACCGCCCCCACAACCAACTCAGATTTTGTTGTCTCGGCCCAGTTCGGGGGTGAGTCCCTGTTCAGCTAGACTGTAATAATTGTCTATCGCCGTCTGGAGTAGCTCTTGATACAGCGACAAAGTCGCACTAGACCCTCCTTGTCCTGCGGATCAATCATCCAACCGGTTAAACCCTGCAGGGTTTATGAGAAGCCTCATCGTCATCTATCTGCTCCACATCATCAGGGTCAAACGCAGAGTTATCAAAAGATAAGTCCATCTTTCGTCTCGTATTAAAGGCAAATGCCCGACGTTCATTATTGCGTGAACAATGGCCTCCAACGCGTAAGGACGCAAGCTACACCCTTACCGCCGTCTGCGCGACCCCCTTGGTGTCAAAGGCGTTAGGCAGTCGGTCATCGTGACGGACAACCCCAGTGCAATCGACCAGAACCAACAGCTTTTTGTTCGGTTCCCAAACCTTGGCGTTAATAACGTCATTGTCCCTGGGACCGCAAAACTTGCTTTCACAATAACCCTGACCTCGACTGACGAAGCTCGAACGGTGGTCCCGAACCTCGGCCGAGCTGTGGTAAAGAAGACCACGGTAAAGATCAGCGGCAACAACGTGATGTCGATCGATGACAGCGACGACTAGCACAGCTACTTGGACCTATGGAAGACGGCCCAGGAGAGAGAGAATGCCCAGTATCATGGAATCGACACAAGCCCCGACAAGAATGTCACCCGAATCCGGGTCGGAGCTGAGAATAAAAACGTGGCCAAAGACCTAGCCATTGCACAGGCCTATGGCAATCGATTCTACATCCTCCTCGACTTCGAGTTGCTGGAGAGCCATATGCCATTCTACCAGTCGGCCCTGGGGAACAGGCTCCAGTATGAGCTAACCTTCGACGACTACAGCCGCGTCATCCGGACCACAGGGGTCCCCGAAGCCAGCTACACCATTGCAAACATCACCCTCTAGTACGACATGGTCACCCAGCCAGAGCTTGCCCGGCTGGTCTATGACCAGTATGCCGGCCGCCTGGCCATTCTGTACGACCGTGTGCTACGGCACCGCAAAATCAGCTGCAATATGAGCAATACCCTGTGGAACATAAACCTCAATGTACTCTCCCGAAGTATGAAAGGCATCTTGATGCTGTTCGTGGACCTAGCCTTACTGTTCCAACGGTAGGTCATAAAACCATAAAATAACCAAGGTGGAGGTGACAATCGAAGGAGTTCCCAACCAGCTGTATAGCTAAGGCCTGCGTGCCTACCAATAGTGGGATGAGGCAAAGAACTTCTTCGCCGCCTGCTGCAAGCGCCATCCCGAGGTGGCCACGGTCGCCAAAGACCTATCGCTGGCTGATGTGAGCTTAGCCGACTTCCTTACCACCAAGTATACCTTATGGCTCGCCTCCGTACCACTGATGACGACCAGTTGCAAGGCAGCGGCCGGCGCATTGAGAACGCCAGTGATTGGGTGACCATCGAGATCACGAAAACGGCAGAGACAGCCGAGCTTTAAACATCTACCTTTATGTTGTAATGGACGCTCAACTCAATATCGAAGATGGGAGATTCACGTCAGCACTATATTAACCTCTTCCGCAGGGCCCCCACTCGGCCATTATCTGCGGGATGACGGGGTGTGTAGAAACTGTATTCGCTCTGGACCTCCTGGAGGTTCCCTAGCGTAGTGCCTTCCAGCATATTGTGATCCTGTGCCCTAGCGTACCGTACAACAAGAAGTGTCAGAAGCGCCCTTGGGTGTGGAGCGACCCAGAGATCCACGTTGTTGATCCAGGTGAAAGGCTGCAAGAGTACCTCCGCGCCCTCTACCAGATATTTCAGGGAAAGCGGACGCTATACATTATCGACGACTGGTCGGCGAGGAACGCGCATGGCACTCCTTGTCACGATACAACTATGACGACTCCAGCTACCGACGGCAGATGCTCGTAAACGCCCTGTACCACAGCGCTGTGGTCTCAGGCCTTGGTATGGGATATGCCAAGCTGGGCAAGATGGCCATTGGAGGCGATCGCCACAAAGGACATGCTAATTAAACAAAAGATCATTCCAGCAGATATCATGAAGTAGAAATGGCCTCTGTTGCGATGCTAGTTGAGGGGGCGCCCTCGTAAACGCTCTGGCATTTAGCGGCAACAACTTCCTCTTCTCTATGATGAAGGACTCCGTTGACAAAGAACGGAGACTCTACGATAAGGCTGTCGAACAGCTACAGGTCGCCCAGGCGGAATAGTCCCGTCGACGTACTGAACGCCTCGACTGGATCAACGAAGAGCTTCGGCAGTAAAATCACGCTGTTCAGGCCTTCCATGACGTCGTCGCGGCGATCCGCGAGTATGTGCAGGTCGCCGGAAAGAAACTAGACCCCCTGGAACCCGAGACCCAACTGTCTGACTGTTATCGAGCATGGACATGGTTGAAGAATCAGGCGATCTGGAAGATTTATTTACCCGCTCCACGGCGCATCCCACGGCTAAATTTCGATATTAATATACCAAATGAGGTCCTCCAAGTTGATCTTCTCTTTCTGCCACACGACCGCCTCCCACGAGACGGCAAGACATACAAGTATGCACTCATCATCACTGACGTTGCCTCGCGCTACAAGGAAGCTGAACCTCTGGCTACAAAAGAGGCTTAAGAAGTCGCTGAAACTATGGCTCGCATCTACAGACGGAGTCCGTTGAAGTGGCCAAAACTGCTCCAGGTCGACCCAGGTCGCAAATTCATGGGCGTGGTCAATCAGCTGCTCGCAAAACACGGCGTCGAGGTCAGGCGAGGTAGTGTTGACATCCACCGGGACAAAGGGGTCGTGGAGCGATTTAACCGTACATTTGCTGAGTGGCTCTTTGGGCACAAGTATGCTCAGGAGATGAGGCTCCCTTCTGGAAAGTGGTCGTCCGAGTGGGCTGATCGATTGCCTGCAGTCAGTGCCGCCTTGAACGGGGAAGTGACCCGACTCACCAGAGAGAATCCTAGAGATGCCATAATGGCACGGTCTGCGGCACAAAAGCCCTCTTCAGTGATTCCTGGTCGCCCGGTTGAGCAGAAGCTCCCTTCAGGAGTTGGTGATCGCTATCTGTTTCGGCCAGTCGAGCGGCCGTGGCCCCTCGACTGATCCTGTGTGGTCCCTGGATGTGTACCAACTCGGGCGCTGGGTGGCTAACCCTGGCGAGGCTGTGCTCTACTACCGCACCGCCCTCAGCGGGAGGAAATTCTTGTGGTGCCACCAGACACTCAGCTTCCACTGGATGGGATCCTACGGCGCCGGTATGATCTCATCTATGTAATCGTTCATTTCGGCTGTGTCCATTGGAAGGGCATCTTTGTGTCCATAGGCCAGCGTGTCCATCCTATTTGCAGCTATCCAGCGCTTGGAGTCCAAGGGTGAGAGTGATACCTTGTTCAGGTGGTGTTCGTAGATGCGATGGCACTCTGACAGCAGGACATCCATGTCATGGCGGAATGTCTGTTTTGCGAAGATACTGTACTGCTCATGTCTGATATGTTTCTTCACGACATATTTTTTTTTACACCTTTGACCTTCTTTCTTCTACTGAGCTTTCATCTGGGTGTAGTAGAAGTCATACATCAGGTCGAGGATGCTCATCCCCACATAGACGGGGTGGTTTGGGACCAAACGGTTCTTATGAACGTGAATCGCTGCGAGGTCGTCGTTGAAGATGTTGGCTCTGGCGGAGGCTGGGCAGGGGATAAGACGCTTGAATTTGTCTTTTACGCTTGCTCGCTCGTCTTTGACACCTACTCGCGTGGGGAGGTTTTCCATGGTCTTTCATGAGCTGTTCATAAGCTTGTAAATCACCCGTCGCCGTTTTCAGGAGGTCAGTATTCATTTGGATGTAAGACTCCATCCAGCGGTTTTGCCGGAAGCGGAGACCACGATGGATCTTTTTCAGGCGCATATCCAGGGACAGGTAAAGTTTTAAACTGCGGTACTGGAGCACATAGTGTTGCTTCTGGCGGAGTTTAAGGACCAGCTACTCAACGTCAATAGGTGCCACGTCAACGCCGAGGAGATTGTGCTGGTGCTCCGACATCCACTCTTTGGAAACCACCATGCGCTCCGGAGCTAGCGGGTAAGAGTTGTGCAGCTCTTCTGGGTACTCCAGATCCGTTTCCACGATATAACCCTCTGGGTTGCGTGCCGGATGCTCTGCTATGCTTGTGGTGAGGCCATTGCAGTCTTCCACCTACGAGAAGCCTCCTCTTGGTGGTGGCTTACTCATTGCCCAGCCATACAGGTTGTTGGAATCAAGATAGAGGATGTGACTGTTAGGCTTCTTTTGGTCATAGCCTTCCACCCTGGGGTTGTTAGTCCGGGGGTGACGTTTTGAGACCATCGAGATACCCCCTCTCATCCCCTTCTCGATAAAGGTCGTAATCTGCCAGCAGTTCAAGCTCTATACCTGTTTTTTTTTGAGGACAGCGTCCCAGGAGAGACCAGGGCTGATGTAATAATGCGCAGGGTCTAAGCCATACTGCCGAAGGCAGGTCTTCCGAAACGTCTCGAAGACATCTGCCAGCAGGATTACATAAATGCGGTTGTAGAGGTCGTTGTAATCCCCGCGGGTTTGGCAGTCGAAGGCCTTCTAGACTTTTTCTGCACGAGCATAATCCTCATCACTGATGTGTGTGTCCGATAGTTTGCTGTAGAAGGCCTCCTATGTGGGAAGCTTCGGCTCGTCAAAGGGTTGCCAGGAGTCCATGTACTTATCTGGGTAAACACCCTTGTGCATGAGTAGTTCACGTCTCTGTTGTGTAGGTTCATACCGCGCTATGATCTGGAAAGCCTTGGAATTGTTGGCTGTACCAGCTTGTCTAGACATGCCAGGAAGAGCTGGGCGCTGTCGATGAAGCGCATCTGCCCTAGGGAGAAGGAAATGTACTTCTCCGTGTTGTTGGGAATGCAGGTCACCCTACCCTCTGTCTTTGACATTGCTTGCATCAACAGATGCGAGTTATAGCCCCTGAGGTTGTGGAAGACCACGGCAATGGTGATGGTTGTGGGCCTTAGCCTCCGCTGGAGGTTGCAGCTATTGTGGGCTGTCCCTCTACTTTCCAGTGATGTGGCAGTGGTCACGGACTGAGGCCAGTTGCTCTGCAGCTACTAGCGGCTTATCACACACATGGCAGGTGGTAACAGCATTATAGGCTTGCCAGTCAACTTACGTCACTGTTATTGCTTTGGGATTGACCAGAGCTGACTTTATCTTACGCTCCTCTTCCTGAAGCGCTTGGAGGAATTGCTTTGCTGCATCCGGGCCTCTGTAGTCAATTGGCTGCTCTGTATGCCCATCGCACCGCACAACGATGTAGCAGTAGCTGCATACTTCATGGTGTTGCGTTTTCTGAGTGTTGCATTTTGAGGGGTCCTGTGCAGCACCCTCGATTTTTATGATGAGAGCCTGGAAATATGCTTAGATTATGTATGGTGCCTCCAACTGTTTGTGGTGGTTCTGGAATGTGAGCATGTTTTTCTCCTTTTCGGGCATTTCAACCCTCACGGCAATTTGGCACTTGGGCTTGTGAGCCTCGAGAAGGTCTTCTCGGGGATAACCTCGGAGGCATCGCTCACAGAAGTGTTTTCGGCCTTTATACTTGGATTGATCATAAATCAGGCGGTTGAAATCCTTGATCCGGGTGTAGTGGAATTTACCGGCATTCTCGATTAACAACAGGTTGATCCGAGGCATGTTGCTGGGTTTTTGCTGAGCGGGTGTACAATGACGCCTTTGTCCCAGCCGAAGACGTTGATGGCTAGGTTGTTTTGTTTTTCAACCTTTGGTATCTGGGAGATGAGAGTTGGGGAGTCCATCCCTTCAAATTTTAGGCCATCATCAGTTGGGTATTTTGTGGGTCTGTCCACATTATCTTCAGCCGGTATCAAGGCAGACCGAAGAGCGCAACGAAGGCAGTGGTCATCCTTGTTCTTCACGTTCACAACTGCCTTCTTCTTCCTCACAGCTGCTGGAAGTGGGACGTAAGATCGACCTCTCAGCGGCTGGTATCGAGCGGTTTCCAGCCATAGACTTTCCACTCGATCGACAACTCACCCTGACCCTATTTGCGTCCACGTTTCAAGAGTCTCCAGGATGTGAGGGAAAGCCTTGCCTTGTGCCTCGCTGATCACACTGGCCTGTAGAACAGTCTCCTGCTTGTGGCGGAGTACAGTATCGATGTTCTCCTCACCACCGTCAGGCCTGGTTTTTCGGAGGTGGACATTGAGGGCGAGTTGAAATTTTATGCCACCGAGGGGTCCCTACGGGCTAAGGAATGACCTTCCCCAGGCTGGAGGTAATTCTGTAATACACACATGTATTTCCATAATCGTTGAGCCACAGTAAATTTTTCCTAGTTCTTTCCTATTAATAGCTCATGGCTCCTGAACTTAAACTTTTGGAGGATGAGGTTTACTATACTGGTCTAAACCAGAGGCAATTTTTAGTACCAGCATTCGACCGAGTTAAGACATCCACTTCCTCGATCGTCCGATCCTCACTATTTGTCCAAAAAAAAAAAACAACAAAGAACAAGAACCCCCCCCCAAACCCCCAATAAAATACAGCGTCATATACATCAAAAAACGGTATAGTATACTTATATAGGGACTCATTATTACAAAGGCGATAAAACAAGACTTTAGGACATTTTGGTTTGATGTTGGCGGCAACCATTCACAGTGTAGAGCAGTCCCCTGATGGACCAGTCCCAGTGTGGAGCTGCACTGATGGACCCTACCCCATTTGACAGGATTTAATGTCAACGCAGCCTACTCAAGTAGCTGAAACACCTGTCTTAAGAGTTTGTCGTGTTCAACATGACCATGATAATGTTGGTCAGATATGTTGGCCTGACCGGCTGAGAATTTTCTGAATCTCCTGTTGGTATATTTCAGATGCCGCGTTCATTCCAAATAATAGACGCTTGTATCGGCAGAGGCGACAGTGTGTGACAAATTTTGTCAGCTTTCTAGAGTCGGGATGCTCTGGGATGATCGCTGCGTTCATGTAGAGACACAGCCGTATGTCTCATTCAAATTTCGGGATTACTACCACCGGGCTAACCCACGATGCTGGTTCCTCTATGTCCTTATCAATAAGTTCCAGGATTTACTTCTCAACCTTTTTACGTATACCGAATGGTGTCTGCCTAACTGGTCTCACAATTGGAATCTACGCTTAACTTGATTTGGCGGTGCTTCAGTTTCCCAATTCCTCTGAATGGTGGCTTGAATTCCTTAATAAAGTGGCATAACTGTTTTCTGATTGAACAGAATTTCCGTCGATTCCTTTTGTCAGCACAGAGAGATCCTGTGCTATGTTACGGCCTAATAGCAGCTCGCCCATTCCATCCATATCCACAAATTCAGCTCTGGTTTTATTTGTCCCTGCCTCTGTGTCGGCTTCAAAGCAATTAACGCTAATTAATGGTTTTTCGGAAGCGTACAGATAGAGTTTTTTCACACACTTCCTTGACGAACATTGTATTCTGTTATGCTTTCACTGTTCCCACAACTGTCTTTCTATCATATTACTGTCACTTCCGAGTCTAAAATCATATACATGTCCACACCTCCAAGTTTGATTGGTATTTCACGCGGATTATTTCTGCTTCTGTTCTCACCCATTCTGACCGCATACGCAATCCTGTCAATATTACTCGCAGATTTATCTTCTACACGAATTACCTTTGCAGGTTTTCTGTATTTAGAGTTTCTCTCCTTTTTTGCTCTGACATTTTTCGCGTAGTGGTCGCGACCGTCGCATTTTCCCGCTTGTCATTTCTCGCTTGTCAAGTCTCTCTAACTTGCGCACTAGCAATATATAACAGCAATCCTATCCTCTTGGCTTTATTATGATCACTATCGGGGGAAACAAACAAAACTAAACCAATACTATCTGCGAAAGCCTTGAATTCCTCCATCCACGCTTTCCAACGAATGCTAACCACACCACATTCGCTTGTGGGATCGAATACCTTCACGCACCGAATGTCGCTGAAATCCACTGCTGCCATCACAAATAATTATGTAAGAACATAGAGCAGGTTTAGTTTTACTCCTCAACGCCAATGTCACACCCAGAAAATACTGGATGATCGATAAAAAGATGGATTTAGCGAAGCAATGTATTAAAACAGAGACATTGTCATCTTGGTTTCTATGACAACTCTGTATTTCATCTAAAACCATAACAGGTTTTGGTGTCTGGTATAATTTGCGGACTACATATTGAATACCACATAATATGACACTCTTCTGTCTGCCACTGAGGTTTGGTCACTTCACAACTATAAAAGCTGTTTCCTTCTCACAAATTACTTTCACAAAATGCAAATTTCGTCTGCATCTTCTATTTGTCACGGAGTTTTAGCCGCCTGGAAAAGATTTCTCTTGGAAAAGACTTATTTCATCTGCCTTATATACGGATATTCACTTGATTGGCATTTTAGGCTGCAATCAAGCAAAGCCCAGGGGTAACCCACGACCAGGTTGTCAGAGAGTTTTCATTGAACGGTTGGCCTTTGTTTTCTTTCCATAATGTTTATCCAAGAATCGCTGTTTAAGTCACTAAATCACCCGCCCAGTTTCTTTAACTTTCGCCCTGTATCTCTGCGTATATCACTTTACTGCTAATGCACTGAAAGAGTAATTACACTCAAGGGAATCATTAAGTGTGCACAACTTATTCACGCATTATAATATGTAGAGATTTCTTCCTTTACAGCTTTAGAAATGCTTCACAGCATCGATAGTGACCCTGCCATCCAGATTATTGTTATCGAGACCATGGAAACATCCAAAGGCAAATAAAACTGGCGGAGTCGTTGAAAACCAGTTAAGAAAATTAAACATCAGTCAAAACTCAAAAACCCATAAGGTTTATATAATCAGGAATACCGTATGTGTATAGATATTATCTGTAAAACTATACGCAACGATGCTGTCAAACAAATGGAATGTAGAATCTTGTCCCGGACATGGGCAAAGTCCACACAGTCAACCAGGATATGCTTCATGTCGTACTGGGTATCACGTCCAACACACTGGGGAGCACTGCCCCCTTTGAGGATATATTATAACAGGAATTATAACAGGGTTTATATTGGATTTATTATGTTTACTTAGATCAAGTTATCAGTTTACGTTGTGGAAGAAGACGACAAGGGGACTCCGGAAAAGAGACCGGTGCCATATCTTCAAGCTTGAGCTTGGATTCTACAATATAATCCCACAATAAGGCGGAACGAAGGGATCTTGTTGGAACATTTATTATATTTATCTACATATAATGCATTAAAACACAGTCATAAGCAGGGTTTGTTGGATGAGCTTTAAGCTTTGTAGAATATTGAGCTCTCAGTTTTACACGCCTGTGACATAAGGACGGTTCATTAGCTTCTAAGTATAAACTTTCTATTGGTGAGGTTCTATATGCACCAAGGCTGAGCCTGAGACCTTACTGATGGACCGGATCCAACATTTTAAATATGATTTCCTTGAGGAACCGTAAATAATAGACCCATAGTCCAATTTAGACCTCAACAGAGAACAATATAAATTTAATGAAACAGAGCAGGCAACACCTCAGTCTTTGCTAGAAACGACCATAATTATATCGAGAGCCTTTATACATTTAGCTTTAAGCATTTTAATATGGAATATAAACCATAATTTATGATTAAATGTATTCCCCAAAAATTGATTTTCTCCAACAATTTTAACTGGTTGTACACAAAAATTTAAGTTCGTGATCTTCAGTTTATTTCAGAAATGCATACCGATGGATTTATACGTAGAAAATGACGACTGGCGACTGCCTATTTCTCGATCTTATTGAGACAAAGCTGCAGTTACCTATTGCTGTTATTCATATTTTTAGCGCAGTAGCATATTAGAAAGCCATCAACTTTTAAAGAACCCTATGTGCCAGATGCTGACGTTTTGGCTAGGCTACTTATTTGTATGCTAAATAGTGTAGGAGATAAAATACTGCCCTGGGGTACACCCATTCGTTGCTCATGAGAGTCAGAAAGAGTGCATCTTAGTCGTACCTTAAACTGAAGGACAGATAAAAATTCAGAGCGACCTTTTAAACCCATATCTAAAATGCCGTATTTCCATGTAGTGCCTTACGCCTTTTCAAGGTCAAAAATATGGATACCACATGTTCACCATTATTAAAATCAACACTAAAAAGTTTTCAAATCGAACAAGATGATGTAAAAGTAGATAGTTTGATAGTAGAACTAGTTTGGTTTCTTCAAACTATTAAGTTACTGTCGTTTATCATTCGTTCCATAGACTTAGAATAACAGCTGGTAATAGTCCTGGAACGGTAATTGCATGGATTAATGTGATCCTTACCCGGTTTGGAGACGGGTTAATACACGCCTCTTTCCTTGAGGGGGGTAAATTACCGTTATCCAAATACCATTAAGTAAGAAAGTCTCAAGTGTCTCAGATGGAGAATGGTGCAAGAACTTATAATAAACGTTATCAGAACCACACGCAGTATTGTGTGCATTTTAATGCAACTTTTAGTTCATCAAGATTAATTATAATCTTCCAGATTTTTGGGAGAAGGCAATTTTATTTTCTCCTTTTGACTTGCAACCTTTTAAAATTCAGGGGAATAATTAACAGAAGACGATTTTAAGATATCATATCTGTCAGTATATTTGCTAAATCAGACCGAGAGGTTGAAAAAGTATCAAAATGTTTTATATGCTGGATTTGGGTCTTTTTGTTTTTGCCCGTGGGTTTCTCAACCATGCTCAAAACCTTGCACATGGGTGGTTTTACTGTAATCCCTCAAACAAAGCGCCGCCAATAACATCGTCTCTTGGACATAATAAATCCACGAGCGTTAGCTCTAAATATACCAACATGGTTTAAATTATTATCAGTAGGAAATGATGAAATCTGTGCTCGGCCATTTTATGGTCCTTTGTGACTTTCCGACAGCCAATATCATACCAAGGTTTACTGTTGGATTTTGGATTTGTCGAGGTCTTATGTATAGTTCCATCGGTTGTTGTTAACATAAGTTCATAAAATGTTAACATAGGCTCGTCTGCACCATTGAGATTCTCTAGAGGGTTGTCAGCCTCACAGAACATCTAAAATGCCACCCATTTGGGGTGGAGGACCAAAGTTGTTAATAGTTTTGACAAGATCTTTTGTGGCCTTGGAGGGACGATCCACATGACATCGAGGTTTACCTCTTTTAGATTGGCAAGGTTTACTAGATACCTGACATGAAGACTTATGGTTGTCCTTTAAGTGTTTGGAGTTGTCAACGGGAGATGTTTGGATGGAAACAGAGGATAAGACGGGTAATAACTGAGGTTTGTCTGCACCAAGTGGCCAAGTGATGAAAGTGCCTTCCAACGGCGGTGGAAGCCTTCTTGATCACGTGAGCGTAGGGAGTCTGTGTCGGGTTCGTAGTTAAAGCTGTGATCTTACGAGCATCTTGATAGATGCTATTTTTTAATTTCGTGGTGACGATTTGTAAAACTTTTGCAAGACAGGACAATCACGAGAAAAGGCCATGTGGGTTCCTGTGCAGTTAGAGCACTTTGGAGGATTGCTACAATTAATACACTCATGACCCTCCTCCGAATACCGAAAACAGACAAGGCTGTTCCTACACTGACTTTTACAGTGCACAAAATTCTGGCTATCTAAAACACCGAGTTGGGTTCGATATATACTGGTCCACACGGACGCAGTATGGTCCAATGAAAATGGACTGTGGTATACAGGGATTATTAAAAGTTATTTATTTATTTGATTGGTGTTTTACGCCGTACTAAAGAATATTTCACTTATGCGGCGGCGGCCAGCCTTATGCTGGGAGGAAACTAGGCAGAGCCCGGGGGAAGCCCACGACCATCCGCAGGTTGCTGGCAGACCTTCCCACGTACGGCCGGAGAGGAAGTCAGCGTGAGCTGGACTTGAACTAACAGCGACCGCATTGGTGGGATACTTCGAGTCATTGCGCTGCTCTAGCACGTTAACCGACTGAGTCACAGAGACCCGTATTCAAAGTTAATAAACAGGTATGAAGTTTTATCAATTTTACCCTCTTTTTAGTTGAGAATCTTTCAACATTAGTCACTACTTATGGCTGATTCTTTTGATATCTCGTCATCCAAGATCACCCAAGTCTGCGTCTCTGTCCCGAGTCACGTCCTGACTGCTATTCATGAAGGTATGGGGTGAGGCGAACACCGGGATGTCCATAACTTGTTTTAAGGACAGCAGGTTTATTACTTGCTGCTTTCGATGTCACTCAATTAAGATGTTTCCACATCGGAACTTTTTCACTTTTTTTCACTCGTTCCGCACACCCTTTAATGGCCTTGCCTAATGCAATGGCTTTTAGTTTAGAAGCTGGCTTTTCCGAATTGCTTGTAGACATTATTAAGAAAGTGGGCCAGTTATCTATAGCACAATCTTGAATGTCCAGTAAGACTTCGTTGTTTCTTTCCTTAGCGCCACACAAGGAAACAAGGTGGGGCGGGGAGGGGGATAGTCGAATAAGGCATATGTGGTACATTTAAGGTAGAATTTGAAAACGGCATGATACACGGATAACACGGACACAAGAGATTCATACCACTTTGTCTCCCACCCGCCCCAGAGTACCAGCATGAACGAAACTCTTCCTGCGAGTTACCGGCAGAAAGAGAGACGGGAGTTTGGCGCCACCCTGGGCAAGGGGAATTTTTTCGGTCATACTCAAACAGATTATGTCCACAGAAAAAGAAACAAACTACCGATTTGTTCCTAGAGTCACCGTCCATGTAACCGAAAAACCACACAAAAAATCTAATGTGGAAATCTGTTATTCTCCTCACGGTTAGATGTACCAAATATGATTCTGGGATATCTGGACTTGCGTGGCCAGCCGATTGAATAGAGCGGGCGTTCCCTCCGCCCGTCTTCGCAGAAGTAAGGCCCGAAGTGGAGTGTTGGGGGGTGAGAATTTCACAAGACCAACCATCCTTCAGCCACCAGGATCCCTTCCTTTCCATCACGGGTCGCAATCCTCGGCACACAGGTTGCCCCTTTCAGTCGGTTTGTACAAGCCCGGGGAGGCTGTGTGACTAGCCTATTCACCGGAATCACATGGGAGAGCCCAAGTTTATCTCTCCAAATCTGGCTAATAGACATAAATGTGTTGCGACTGCTGAGTTTAGGCAAAGTGGTCGTAAATAAATTGAACATCTGCTAAATAACACTCAGCAGCTGAAATGGTATACGTCTCACAATAATTAATAAATCCTGTAGCTAAATGGTAAATTAATGGGTGGTTGCATATTATTTTTAAGTCATATACCCTAGTTAAACCCTAGAAACTGAATTACATTACAAATCCCCTTAGCTTGCAGAAACAGATGTATGTGTTATAGCCCAGGCTGACACCACTTACGCATTAACTAAAATTTATCAATGAATCTAACAGATTTCCATCGCAATGACGTCCACAGTCAGATGTGGTGAACAGAAATGTGTGACACGTGGAAAATTTCTTTCCTTTCTTGTGATTTTATTGTTCTATATCGAAACATTTAATCCGGGTTATGCATTTAGTCAATTGTGTCAGTTCCTTTGAGTGAAAAAAATCGATCATGTAACTAAGTGTCTGGGCAACCTACCGCGCTAAACAACACAGTCGTTCGGGGGTATTTAGCAAATATTTACGTATAATTATCTATACACATATCTGCAAGTTTTAACCAAGACGTACAGTGATGTATCATTCAACCAGCTGAAATACATATCCTCTGTTGAGAACCACTGCCAAACACTAGCAAAGTCTGCACAGTCAATCAGGATCTCCAGCAATGGACTCGGGAGCAATACTTGTACTGTGATTGTTGACCTGCTATACAAATGTCTGTTTCGATGCGTGCACTGGTAATCACTGATGTTGTCATAACCGAAAGTCACTGAAAGTAAAGAGATTAATCATATGTAAACTACAAGGAGCGCAGTGTGAGAATTAGTTTCTCGTCGTAGCACAATTTTTTCTATGTTTTCAGAGGAAAATGAGTATCTCCAAACTCAAGCTACAAGAGACAGACGTTTATGAGAACGTCTAAAACGAAAATGAGCTAACTTAAAACTTTCATTACTACATATGGGAAACAGTGTGTAGAAATTACACATTCTGATGTAGAATGACTATTTAAAATTTGACCATTTGAAGTTAGATTACGTCCTTCAACACCTTGGCTGTGGATTTCCCTCGCACCCTGCCGGCTTTCCTCTCACCATAATGCTGGTAACCGACGTATAGATGAAATATTCTTTATTAAGGCATAAAACAATGTCAAATAAATAAATAATATCTGAATAGATAATCGCTGGGGGCGCTGTCAAGGAGTTCAAATATAGAATCTATTTTGTAAATCATCCGTGGAATATAAGCACACAATCAAGAAGAATATATATTTTTGCCATGCTAAGTATCGCGTGGAACACACGCAAAACATCAAGTAACACCAATGACAAAAAGAGTACCTCAAGCATTAGGATTATTTTTCAATTTACAATACTCCACTTGACCATAAAAATATTTTATGGTAACGTACTTCTAAATGTAAAATTCGACGTTTTTTGATTTATAGTTATATCTGATTAGAACTGTGCTGCGATGTACACAACAACATTTCTGTTAATATGCAAAAGTATTCTGGTTTATTGGTGGAAAGCTAGAAAGTAAAAATTGGTTTTGTAAAGATGAATCCGAGATTATAAAATGTTACAAATAAACCGACTTCAAGGATTCGGTAATTTCTCTTTTGGCATACTGGGGAGACATAAGGCCAATCATTTTTCTAATAAACACTTTCGCATTTCCAATACGGATGGTAGTCGATTTGCTAGGCGAAACATATTAACAATGCACAGAACTTTACTGCTGAACAGAACGCAGAATATATGACGCTATGAGTCATATCCCTGGACAACTAAAACTTCTGTATCAGATGAAACGATGACTTATGGGCGGTAATAATACAGGTATGAGAAGCACAGAAATAAAATAACGTCCTCTCACAGGAGCTGAAATTGTACATTCCTAACATTGTGCTTAGATTCCGGCGAAAAAACCATGGATATTATTTCTTTGACACAACTGAACATAAATGCTGTAATGATTGATCACACGGAAGTGGGCAAAAAAAACAGACTGTTCATAAATTACTCTGTGTACAATTTTTTGTGCTATGGCGTTTATTCAGGATCATATTAATACTTCTAAGTGGCGCAAATTTCTTGAACCACTACTATAACAGTTCTTGGTGATACCGATCAATAGGCAGAGCTACATCCTTTCCGAAAAAATACAATAGCATTACACGTTTTGAAAGAATTCTGTTTGTCTTGTTTGTTAAAGGGTGTTTACCAAAGGCTGTTGTGCGGAGCATGATTTGTTGCTTCCACCGATTCTTTGTAGAATTGTTGCAGTTTCGGGTGTCTGGTTACTTCAATACTTTCCTTGCCATTTTTTCCCCTACTCATTTCACAAAGCACTGGAATGATTAAATGCTTTGCACCAGGATGACATAACGATAATTATACGAATACGCACAATCCTGAAGTACTGGACAAAAAACATCAAACAAACAATAACCCTTGGATTTCTCATCAATACCGTATTGACGTCGACAGTCGCTCTCGCGTTAGTTATGGGTAATTTCAGCATTTGTATTGCGGAAATGAGACAAACAAACACGGACACCATTCGATAAAACTGAGCAGAAATTATATGCCTTTCCTGCTATAAACGGGTAATCTTCCGTTTGTGAGAGCTAAAACAAGGCTTCTGTTAGCAGCCACTTTTGAGAGATATTTTTTTATGCATGAGTATGGACATCTCAAAGACAGACATTCTTCACTGTTAATATGTAACCTGCAAGTTAAATTCTCGCGCTATGTACATTTGGAAATACAAATATCATTCTTACCATTACATGCCATTAAGACCGCCTCAATGGCCGAGTGATAGGGGGTCCGCCTGGAGGTTGGAAGATCCCGTATATATCCTTGGGCAGCACCAAAGACTATGAAAATGATACTCGTCGCTGCTTCGTTTATCGCTCAGCATTGCGAAGTCAGAGCAAGGAAACAGGACTGGCCGGTCCGGTGTAAGAATAATATGAATGAGTGAGGTGTCATATCTGGCATCTTCGGTATGATCATGGTGGTGTCCCATAAGGGACATGGATTCGATCTACCACAGAACATACCATTTTCAGAACTCCCCATCGGCATATGACTGAAAATTTAAGTACGACTTAAAGCCCAAACATCAGGAGTGTACATAACTTTCTGGTTCAAAACGAGCTTTCTATTCGAAAGAGTTTTATTTTCTAGTCTTCGGAAGATATTCGCACTTATTAGATGAGTCAGTTTATGGGTGTTAGATCGGCGACGTTTGGAAGTTCCAGACAAACTTTCCCCCTTGGGAGGTAGGGACTTGCACGACAAGTAAGCTTTAAAGTAAGCGACAGTTCATGACTGAAATATTGTCCACTTAAAAGATTACAAAATTCTCTCTTGAATGCAAAAGTCTGGAGGCACCCATGCTTTTAAGCTTATGGGGGAATGACCAGTCGGAGAGATAGGACATATCAGCTGCCTATAAGCTGTGACTTAAATGTTCTGAGTTGACATGTAATAACATACAGAGCACTGTTTTAATGTCATATTTTTTAATTGTAATAGGTACATGTGTAAGGAACACCGTAAAGTATTTGTAGACCATTTTATTTTGGCGGGAGTAGGTTTCGTGATCATTTCATGCTATAAATTTACATATATACTTAAGTTTCAACGACAACCCTAGCAGCTAAATACAGTCTTAGGTGACAGGAGCGTTCCGTGCTTGGAAGAATTACATCGCGCCCGACAGAGAATGGATGTGTTTCATGCCAGCCGGTCAAATGTCAGTTTCCACTGTTCTAGTAACTTCACGGAAGTAAACATAATATTGTACAACCTTTTTGGGAAACTTAACCTTGGACACGCGCTCTCTTTCTCTTGAAGGAACGGGTACTGTCGAGCGATCATTGCCATCATAGGACCAGGAGGAATTCTTCCTGTCCTAGGCGATTTTATAGCCTATTTTACTTTGGTTCATAAGTTGTCTTTTCGCGACGTGTGTCACCTAGAAGAAACATGTTAAACTTAGACCAATCCACCAGTGGTCACTCCAGAATATGTACAATGTGTTTCTCTGAAGTAATGATCAAAATATACCAGTTCACAAACATCAAACTCCATAAGACACAAGGCTTGAGTTTTGGTAGTCTGTCCTCAAAAAATGTAGACGTAGACGAGGTTGAACAACTATTCTTTCAAGTGGAACTTGGTTATGTTTTCTGATGTACGTTTCGTAGAGCTTTGTTTGTTAAGCGATTCAGTTTGCTGAGCAGTTCTTCTGAACATTTTATGTTGGGCATCGAAATAGTTCTTCATAGCTCAAATTAACATAGCCGTGGACACGGGTCCCGTCGCCGATTCCCTCGAGGTTATTTTGGAAGATGTCTTTGACACGTTGGATATATGAGCAGTTGCAATCAAAGTGCAATTGAGATGCATATTTGATTATCAACATCACAATTTGGAAATTGATATTATTGACATGGCTAGAACATTAAATTAGTCTTTTCGTTTTCATTAAAAACTGTTGACTGCTTCTCTTTGCATGGGTACTTCCTACTATTTACATTTCATACTTTCTTAGTCCCATGGTGGTGTCTCTTATTTGTGGTTTTTTAAATCTTGTCTTGTGACTATAGACTCGGAGATTTCATTTTGATTGACGGCTGGTACATAAATGTCGGTTTTGGCGCCTTTGGTTTGAGTCATAAGGGATGATCCGTGTCCATATGGCAAAATTCCAAATAATAAAAGCAACAAGGAACTAAGAAACTATATAAAGTAGGAAGCCGGAGCACACAATGATGAGCGAAAGACACATGGAATGTTCTTGACGATTGAATATGTATCCAAATAAAGTAGTTCATGGTAGTTCATCAAGTGTCGTTATTAAAAATATATCGCGAATCAGTCGCGTCTTGATCATGTCTAACGTGACATTTTTTTGATTCGGTAGATTTGGCATATTAGACAAATTAATGAAATGAATGAATTAAAGATATTTTGTCTTTGTCGGATGTCTTCAGGTGAGTTTCCTGAACACAAAAGACAATGGAATTTAAACACTGAATCAGCTGTGTTATTTCAATAAAATTTACCTTTAGACCTCGAGAATTCCACTCTATAGGTTTGTCATATATATCGGTTATGGAGGGGTGCGTTTAGGAGATTTATGTTTGTTTGGATCGAGGATGGCCTTTCCTCGTGAATACACTAATTGACCTCCTCTAATAGTCTTAGACAAACGCTCAGTAGAGCCACTAGGCTTACTATCTTTGTGTTGATTTCTGGATGCAGATCTAACAGGAGATGTAGGGTTGTGTTTTTCGGATTTTTCTTCATCAGAGATTGCATGTTTAGGAACATTACGGTTTTCTATTTTAGAAGTTTGGGTAGAGCAAGTTGTTTTGGTGGATTACCTCACCAGGGACAAAACAGGAACTGTGCCTGCTTTTTGCACGCCAATGTGCCAAGTAAGGGTGGTCTGAGTCCCAACAGAGGCAGACACCTTTTTCGGTGCAAGACGACTGCGAAGGACAACCAAGAGAGCCATATAGTTTACGGGCTTCTCGGTAGGATATGTTATTCCTTACTTCTGCCGTCATGGTTTGTTTTTCTTTTACAAAAGAGGACAGTCTCTGAAAGAGGCTCCGTTGCAACTTGAAGACTTAAGGGCGTTGTCGCAATCGTATAACTCGTGACCTCTCGCAGAAGAGCAAAAGCAGAAAAATTGATTCTGACATTGACCTCTACCATGCCCAATCTTCTGACAGGTAAAACACTTAGTAGGGTTTCGGCTATAGAGGTCAACCTCAACACTGTAAGGACAAATAAATATGGATGTGGCAGTGTTGTTTTATTGATTCTCACCAAATACGTGTTTAACTTCTAAGCTTAACATTGCCATTCCTCTTAGAAGTGAAACGTTTCACTTTGGTGAAGCCTTGAGATGTGACCTCGGTGCATATTTCTTCCTCTCTCAAGTCATCTAAGCAGGCGTATCGTTTCCTGATAACCCTGTGGCAACTGTTCGGCGAGTTGTGTTGGGACACAGAGACCGCAACGCCATTTATAGTTTAAAGGGATAGTGGATTTAAAGACTCTTGCTTTTTAAAGACTCTATTAATACATGTCATGATCTCAATTTCTTGACTAGTTTAATCTGTCCTGTAGAAGCTTGAAAAGCCTTGACGAGACCAAAGGTTTTGATTTTGGACACAGAGGAGTCGGTGTTATTAGCAGACAGGACAAGAAATTATGCCTCTCACTCTCACCTGAGACGCAATCCTGTCCTTATCATTCGACCCATCAGTATATATAAATTCATTTTATTTATTTATTTATTTGATTGGTGTTTTACGCCGTACTCAAAAATACTTCACTTATACGACGGAGGCCAGCATTATGGTGGGAGAAAAGCGGGCAGAGCCCGGCGGTATATAAATGTACAATGCGTATAAGTTAGGCTTAATTTAATCAGACCACTATTTAGTTATGGACACTTTTGTACTGGATTTATTAGGTTTACGTACATCAAATATCAATTTACTTTCTGGAAAAAGGGAGGAGGCTCCAAAAAAGATGTGATCTGTCCGTCTAGTTTGGTTTTAGCTTCCAAAATATCGTCCCGGACAGGAAGAGCGAACGAAGAGCTTGCTAAAAAATTATTATATTTACCTACTTATGATGGTTGGAAAACAGTCGTAGGCAGGTTTTGCTGGACGAGCTTTAAGCTTTGTGGCATAATACATCTGTTATATAGTTAAGGCTCATTTACTTCAACGTATAAATTTTCCACCGGCGAGGTTCTAAAAACACCAAAAATGTGCCTCAAACCTTAGTGATGGACCGGATCCAGCGACTTAATTTCCCTTAAATGATGGACCCATAGTGCAATTTAGACCTCACTAGAGATTGATATAATTTTTAATAGAACTCATCGGTCAGGAAACCAATCGATGCTAGACACGACTTTACTTTATATCTGGAGCCTTTCAGTAATTGCAGACCAGTGACATATAATAAATGGCATTCAACATCACTGTAATCTCTTGTACCTAATTTTGCTCAAATCACGATGCTAAGGGAATGGACGTTATTACTTCTTAGATATTTTCATGAAGAGTTAGAATAAAATCCTAACTGGGGTAAATTGATAAGGCGTGTGACCACGTCCCGCGTGGGAAACCGAGTGCTGTAGGCAGTTGTCGTTTTACACTCTGAGGTTCCCGGAGTCAAAGGAGCAGGACTCCCAAAGGAGGCGACAAAACTAGGCCTCTCCCGCATGGGTCCAGTAAATAAAATATTCCCCCAGCCTCTCGGGGCTTGTTGTACACGGCGACTGCAAGCGGCAACCTGTTTGTCGAGGGTTACGACCCATAATGGGGGATGATGGGATCTTGGTGGCTGAGGTCGCATGTTCTTGCGAGATGCGCACGCGTAGCTCTCCACTTCGGCTTCTTACTCAAGAATGTTTTACTCATACGATGGCGGCCAGCATCATGGTGGGAGAAAACCGGACAGGGCCCGGAGGAAACCCACAACCATCCGGAGGTTACTGGTGGACTGCTGCGCTAGCGAGAACATGTTTAGCAGGAGTCCGTTAATGGTCCTTGAGGTGATGTGGTGAACACCGAAAACCAAATCAAACAGACGAACATTAAAAAAACTGATCAGAAAAACTAAATTTGAGTTTCAAGTCGAAAACCACAATTGTTTTTATATATATATAATCAAAAACACTGTAAATTTAATGTTGAAGTGGAACGTCGAATAATTGATGTGTGGAGTAGACTGTGTACGTGGGCGAAGTCCACACGGTCAACCGGGATATATTTAATGCCGTAATGGACATCACATCCAAAACACTCGGGAGAGCTGCTCCTATCCAGGATAAAGTTGTGTGTTACACGAGAATGCCCATCACGGCATCTTGTTAAAATTACTTGTTATCTGCTAGACAAACCACGAGTATTAGAATTATATCCAATGGCAGGTTGAATACCATGCAGGTTACTGTTGACCTGCGTATCCCATTCATCTTTCCGAAGGCGACGAATATACTTAAGAATATTAGACCTAAACTCTGTAGAAGGAATTTTTCTTTTTTTTGAAACAGTTTCATGTAAGACAGCTTTCGCTTCCCTGTCTACGACTGTGTTTCAGTTGATATAAAAATCGTTTGGTATATGCCTATCACTACTTTCTGGGTTCGCCTAGCAGAAGGATATGATAAGGCCAGGTGCCAGTGCGGAACCGTAAAGGTGACATGGAACATTTTCCCCATGTGTGTTAGTAAGTCGTGCGCACGACATCTTCATGTAGTCGTGGTCTCGAGATAAAAGACCAATAGAAACGCACAATTATCTCGTGCCCACGACATGTCGAGAGCACGAAATAATTATTTAGTCGTACACACGATATCTTTTCTAAGTCGTGCTCAGGAGATAATTGTGCCTTTTCATGCTGATAGTTCTTTTTCTGCATATAAGTTTTTTCATCCTGTCACTTTGACGGCTCTGTACTGGAAAGTTTAGATGCTGTGTTTTTACGACTCCGTGCCATAGCCCTTGCATCGACGGAAAAGACAGAAAAAGAAGATGGAAGACGTAGAAGTGACCCGCTGCCCTAAGACAGCCACAAACGCAGAACAACGGCTCCTATCCAGGAGGAAATTGTGCGCTAGACGAGAATATCCAACAGAATATATTTACTGTTTCAGCATTTAATTATTTTATTTATTTGACTGATGTTTTATGACGTTCTTAAGAATATTTCACTTATACGACGGCGGTCAGCATTATCGTGGGAAGAACCGGGCAGAGCCCGGGGGAAACCCACGACCATCCGCAGGTTGCGGACCTTCACACGTGTGACCGGATAGTAGGCCAGCATAGGGTGGACTTGAACTCGCAGCTACCGCATTGGTGAGGGGCCTCTGGGTCATTACGCTTCTGAGACACTAATGTTTCGCGAATTGATGCATTTTTAAATTGTTCTCAAATGGGAAAGGCAACATAACTAGTCACCGCATATCACTCCTTTTAGTGTATGGCCAGAAGCAACACGATAAAGGCTTGGATTAGATCACTGACCCCGGCAGAACCGATTGAAGATTAGGATGGAAGACGAAGAGAAGTGAGCTGCTACAGATGCAACCCTCTCCCCATCTTTCGACCCATTAGTGAAAATAAATTTTTAATCCCTATAATTAGCCTTAATTTCAGCAAAACTTGGTTGAGTTATAAGAGGGTTTGTATTGGATTTGCTATCTTTATGTACATCAAATAGCAATCTAGATTCGGGAAGAAACTAGGGAGGGAACCCGGGAAAAAAGGAGCTGTGTCTTCTAGTTTGATTTTGGTTTCTACAACATGGTACCGAATACAAAGACAGAACGAAGGGATCTTGTTAGGGCTTTTATTATTTTTATCTACATATTCTGGATTGAAAACACGGTCGCAGGCATGGTTTGTTAGATGAGCTTTAAGCTTTGCAGCATATGGAAGGCTAAGTTTTATACGCATAAAGAAGGCTCGTTAAGCTCTCCGTATGAACTTTCTACTGGTGAAGTTCTAAAAGCATCATAGCTAAGCCTAAGACCTTGGGGATGGACCGGATCCAACATTTAAAGATACGATTTCCCAAATGAACCGTAAATGATGGATCCACAGTCCAAATTAGACCTCACCAGGGAACGACATAGATTAATTTAATAAGACAACGGTGAGCACCCAAATCGGTGCTAGACACGACCTGTGAACTTTTACCATTTTTATTTGAAGTATAAAGGACAGCTTGCCATCAAATATCATCCTTAGAAATTTATTTTCTTCTACAATCTTGCCTGGCTTAACACAGAATTTAAGGTCAAAACTCAGCGGGTAGCAAACATGGATGTAAGGATGCTAAAAACCATAAGAAAGATGTACCGAGTGGTTCATCAGAGAATCCCGGTACAGAATTCGGTGGGTGATAAACATAAATCTGGTAAGAATCATATAAAAGATAAATCTAGTGGATCAACAGAGCGTCCCTCTAAAGCCACCAGGTACCCTATCCAACCCTTAAATGCTCAACAACTGGTGCAAACGTGTTGGATACGTCATCAATTCGGAGATCGACAATCTATCTCCAAAAAAAGGTCGTCTAGGGTCCAAGCATAAATCACCGATACGCCTCCCCCATAATGTCTTCGTTACGCAAGCTTTTAGAATAGAATTGTTAAGTTCTTATGGTTAATTTCAGGGAAACACCACAGCTAGTTCAGCATTTCAATTCAATGATCCTTTTCTTCGGGAAACTTATCTGAAGCCGACTGACAAAAATAAAATATTCCCCAAAATTTTACAAAATTTAGCACTTTACAGGACCTGTTCTAATAAGGAAGAGCGGGCTTGTGGTGAATCCTATCTATTCGTGAATAACAATGTTATTCACAGCGCTGTTGTCCTCGAACCGGAGCTTCAGGCTGTGGCCGTCCGTGTTTCTTTATCGGAAACAATCACTTTATTTTGTCGTTATATAGCTCCTCTTTTGCCTTTCGTAGTTTCGCAGTTGCATAATTTCACATAGCATGTGCCATCTCCTTTTATAATAATGGGAGACTTCAATTCCAATAGCCCACTGGTAAAAATATAAATGGTAAGGGCGACATAATACATGGTCTTTTTATCCAAGGGAAAACTGTGTTATTTCAGTGATTGGTCCCAACACCTTTTTACATCCAGGTAATGGTACACATTCTGATACCGATCTCACGATAAAGGATCCATCACTTCAGTTCTCCTGAATTTTTCTTGGAAGCTACACGATAATTTTTATGGCCGTGACCATTCCGTATTATCCAAGAGCATTTCACTGTTAAAATGAATCAATAAACGATTATAGTTTAACGCCACAAAGGAAAATTTACAGCCATATCGTGGCGAGAAGAATTTGCTTCCAGGAAGCAGTGAGTGGTTTGCGATGTAATGTTGTGAACACCCGAATAAATAAAACGACAGACAGATGGTTAAAGACTCTTAAAATGAACCAAAGCTTATTAAAAACATCGAATGCCATTAAATATATAATTCGGATACTTGTATGTGTGTGTATATATATATATATATATATATATATATATATATATATATATATAGTACGGCGTAACGCACCAATCAAATAAATAAATTAAATATATCTATGTAGCATCATGAAAAACCTATATCTTATGGTAAATCTCAAATCCCTTCAAAAAATGAATGACAGCACCGCCAGCGATGCTCTGAGTCAAATACGTAGAATCTTTGCCTGACATGAGCAAAGCCTACACAGTCAACCAGCATATGTTTAATGCCGTATTGGACATCACATCCAACACACTCGGGAGCGCTGCTCCCATCCAGGATAAAATTGTGTGTTAAACGACCATAATGTCCATTATGGCACCTCGTTAAAACTACTTGTCCTCGGAGAGACAAGCGTATAAGAATTATATCCAATGACAGTGTGAAAAGCATGCGTTTTATTGTGGACCTGCACATCCGATTCACCCTGCCAAAGGCGACCAATATATTTAAGGCTGTTTAAACTGTAATTATTAAATGGAATTTTTATATCAGATACTGGTTTATGTAGGGTAACTTTCACCTCCCTCTCTATAACTGTGTTTGCGTGGATAGCAATATGGCTCGGTATCCAGCAGGATGTAACATCTTTACTTCTTCGAATTAGTTTATATGGCTATATGCTTTGGTTTTATGTATGGCTAGTATTTCAAGAATTAACAAGGATTCTTAAATCTATTATTCTCAATTGCCAAAAGGCAAGATATAAAGTCGCTGCATATAACTGCACTCTGGGCACTCCCAGAAGAAACGTATGATAATACCAGCAGCATAACACTGGCCTCAGCAGAACATATACAAGATGAAGATGAAAGACGAAGGCAAGTGGCTCGCTGCTGTAAGACGGCTGCAACTGCAACCGTGTCCCCATACTTTGACCCGTCCATATGCGTAAATTTAGAATCAGAAAAATTAATTTTGCTGATGTATAAGAGGGTTTTTTTTGATTTGGTATGTGTATCTATATCAAATATTAATTTAAGTTGTGGAAGAAACCAGGTAGAAGAATCCGGAAAAGAGGCAGGAGCTATATCCTCAAGCCTGATTCTGGCTTCCACAATATGGTCTCGAATACAAAGACAATATGGTCTCGAATACAAAGACCGAACTAAGGGATCTTGTTGGAACAACAACATATGTTATCTACATATATTGGATTAAAACACAGTCGTAGACAGGGTTTGTTGGATAAGCCTTAAGCTTTGCGCCATATTGAAGGCTAATCTTTATACAGCTGTTATATAGAGAAGGCTGTTAGCCTCGAAGTACGAACTTTCTACTGGTGCAGTTCTAAAAGCACGCAGGATGAAGGTCAGGCCTTGGTGATGGACTGGATCAAAGATTTTAACATATGATTTCCTGGCGGAACTACAAATGATGGATTCACAGTCGAAGTTACACCTCACCAGAGAACGGTATAAATTTTATAAAAAGAGCTGTTACCACCCCAATCGGTGCTGGACACGACCTTAATTATATCGAGACCCTTACTTTAAGCATTGTAATATATGGAATAAAGATAAGTTGAGATCCAATATAACGCCTAAGGACATTAGTAGATTTGGCTGTAAGCATTTTTATATAGGTTATAAACTACATCTTGCTGTCAAATATCACTCCTAAAATTTTATTTTCTCCTACAATCTTGACTGGCTTAGCACAGATTTTAAGTTAAGGGTCTAGATGAAGTTTCTGTTTATTGTAAAAATGCATCCCAACGGTTTCAGTTATAAAAAATGAGAAACCGTTGGCAACTGCACATTCCCCAACCTTACAAGCTGCCACTCCATGTTATTCATTTGCATGGAGTTGTGTACCAAATAAAATGTAACTGCAACGCACCCTACATCGGAGAAACGGGAAGACCTCTAGGAACCCGAATTAAAGAACACAAGTCATCTTTCGAAAAATCTGATTCCAAATCCGCCATAAGTTACCACATCCAAGAAAACCCACACCACAACATCAAATGGAACACAATCAGAACACTAAACGCCAATCAACCCAACTGGAAAAAGCGTAAACTACAAGAAGTCATCCAGACTAAGAGATTAAAGCCTAGTCTCAACAGAGATCAAGGGATTTACCTTCCCTCAGCCTATGACCTATTAAACCTCTAAACTGACCTGGAACCCCATCGAGCCTAATCCCCTTGAATATTGTTCTACATGTTGAGACTTGTATCTCTACTTTTTATATTTAAGAGCGTCGATGTCTTGATGTCACTCACCTGTTAACGATGTTAGCATCTACATCGAAACGTCGTGATAATAAACCAAGAAGTTGTATATCCATAAGAAAGACATGTTCCAGTGTACATGTTATTCATGTCTTTAGCACGGTAACACGTAAGGAAATTATCAACATATAAAGAACCCTTTGTACAAGATGTAAGAGTTTTAGGCAGACTATTTATTTTGATGCTAAACAGGGTAGGAGAAAGAATAGTGCCCAGTTTTAAGTTTTAGTGCCCATAGTTGGCCTGATTAGTGTTCAGTAATTTGTTTAATATCATGTGATTAATTGTTTTAAAAAATCACAAAGATCATTGTAAATTGGTGTATCCAACACTGAGTTATTAATTCATCGAGCAAAGTTTCACTTAATTTCATCGAAGTTATTTAAGTGAGTAAATATTGTTGTCCTTATAAATTTACTTTGATCTTAAGACTACCAGAGATGAAGGATTGAGGCGTGAATTAAGTTGCCCATGTGTTGCCGAGGACTTGGTAGCTATAAGTGATGAACTCTCTGCGCCAGACGGTGGATGTGGCTCATTGTTTGAAATAACTTGTCTCGGGTGAGTGTGGTGAGGTGACTTGCCATTCGTGCACATATATATTATAGAAAATTTAGCTATTTGTTCCTGAGGCCTTGGTATCAATATGTGATGAGCTACCCTTGTTATACGATACATGTGTCTCAATGTTTTAATTAACTGGCCTCGGGTGAGTGTGGTGAGATGACTTTCGCGCACATATAGATTACAGCGCATGGAGACATTTATTCCTGGGGCCTTGGTAGCAGTAACTTAAATAACAATAGCAAAAACTACCCGGGTCGGACCTTGGTTGTTAATAGTATGACATTCACCCTGATCCTACCCTTTCCAAAAATGGGAGGTTTACTTTGACTACCTCCAACGACAACGGACTACTTCTATTTTTGCAATACTATTGAGTGCAAGAGTCAAGTACATAAATATTCAAGGAATTAATTTATTAAATTTATTATAAATGTGTAGTTTAGCTTTTGACTTCAAAATATATAATTCTAATATAAATCTGCGTAAAGCTTATTACTTTTTTAACAATTAAAATGCTTTATACTGTTTCAGATATTTCGGCATATAGCGCAGTAGATTGGTCAATATGGTTTAGGGAGACCACAGGAAGTTTGGTCAGATCAGCACCAACTTTGAGAGACTGATGCAATAACACTCACAATGTTGAAGTCATCGTATAGACGTAGGCTGAGAGGAGGTAACATTAATGGGAACTAAATGAGAAGAAGACATAACGAACCAGTTGTTTTATTCGTAGCGCCGTGTCTCTCATCCGCCCCGGAGTGCCATTACATGTGTGCTGCGTGTAACCAGCAGAAAGAGAGACGAGAGATCGACGCCATCCTTGATAAGATGGATTTTTCGCCCATACTCGAGCAGGTTGAATCTGATAAATTAGAAACCTCGACTGACCGATACAGACATCTGAACATCTCACTGAAAACGTCCAAGACGGAAAGGTATCAATTTATACCATGTTGAAATGTATGAAGATTAATATCCATCTGGACCAACCAATTGATCGCAGCGGGCCCTCCAACCACACGTCTTTGTGATCTCGTCCTCCCCGTTCACGCATCACAATCCACGGAAAGCATGTTGTCCCTTTTAGTTGTCTCTTAAGATAAAGCCGGGAGACTGTGGAAATATTCTATTCCCTGGAACCACACAGAAGACACCAGACAGGTCTTCCTTATGGATATACAACTTCTTGATAGTAACATCGTTATCAAGTGAGTGCTTCACTCACTCACTTGATAACGATGTTAGTATCTACATCGAAACGTCGTGTTACTAAACCAAGAAGTTGTTTATACCTAGAGACCTGTCTAGTGTACTTCCATCCCAACTTCTAAATGCCACTCAAACAAGTCACACAGAAGACACCTATATTAGTCACCTCGTGAGATAAGATTGCCTAGAGGGCTGGGTCCCTATTCTTTTCACACCTGCGGACTGCATGGGTGAATTCAGAAATATGAAAATCGAAACTGTCCCTCTTGTCGTAAAATCGACGTGACAGGAAACCATTGTCGTCTTTGTACAGGTTGAGTGTACAGAAATTAAACAAGGATGATCACAAAGCCATGGGAAAATCAATAAACTAAGACGACCAATTCAGTGAAAAATGGTAAGATGGGCGTAATGGGCCCCATTTTCGCATAACAATGTAAGGATATCACTTCCCCCCAGAGTGCAAAATTATAAGATTGTAAAACGGCTGAACGCACATTGTCCAAATATATCAGTTATATATTGTGATCTTATTAAAAAAACATCATAACAAAATATGGCCCTTCAAGCTCATTTTATACTCTGTATATTTAACTGTAGTTTTTGCGGTATACGCCTTAATAAGTCAGTGCACATATGTAACACTAAGTTTCCAGTAATACTGACGTAGAATTAATGACATCTTTAACTACAGCGTAAAAGAACAATTATGTAAATAAGCGACAGAGGTAATTTGATGAACAAATAAACATGATATAAATGTAGCTAAATTCTAGCATCCTTGGCAACAAAATGCGCGCATCGTTAACCGGATATGGCAGTTACAGCTGTTGATTTACATCAACCATATTCAGTGCTGCTTGCGTACAAGGGACTTGTTTTGCATATACGATAATAAAAATTACATTTGTTCCATGACTGAGTTTGTCCTCTAAATTTATTCCTGTTAGTTTGCCGCATTGTAAAATTCAAAGACCAATGTCATCATCAATATTACCGATATTGAAAAGACTACCTCATGCCTCATTAAAATCTTTCTGAATTTGTTAAGTAATACTGTCCTAGGTTACTCGGTAGCAATCAAAGATGTTGTTGTGAAATAAATGGCCAACGGAATTTTATAACTAGAGTTTGCTAAGTGCTATCGACTAATGCATGAACAGCTGTAGTTATCATTATAGCTAATTGTGTTTAGAGATAATTGTAAGTGTTCACCATGGAAGGAAATCAAACATGCGGAAATGTAATGGTATATTTTGCTTTCAGAATGTGTATCTGTTTGGAGAAAAAAAAAGTGCCCCCAGAAAGTTCAGTTATACCCGCCCCAACATTTTGGGTGCTGTAATCATTTTTCTAAATTCCTGTCGCGTACATCACATTGATAATTTTGTCTCAAATATCTGCGTATCATAACTCCGTAACGGCTTTTAAAGTTTCCTGCACAGAGCATCAAGTTGACACTATTCCATTTTAAGCCCAGTGTTTTGCGATTAAAATCCTCATCACCAATAAAGGCAAATCTAAAATAATGTTACTAAGATATACCTAAGGAGAGGTGATCTTGTATGATCTTGTATCAAAAAGAAAGATGATGATGGCTTAACGATACATCGGTAATTGTCAGCCGGAGCGTGTTTAAATAAGAAAGAAGCGAATGGTTGTCGATGTAATGACAACATTCAAAATCAAACAAAATCGACGAACAGTTTTACATTGGAATGACAAAAATTAGGGTCGGTTGATAATCTAAAACCACTGTATTTATATATTATATAATAAGGAAAATTGTGTACAGTGCCTCTGAGAAACCATGTATTATGATACAGGCCAGCGGCCTTCCAATAAAGAATGATAGCTTCCACAGCGACAGTCAACCAGTATATGTTAGATGCCGTATTGGGCTTTACATTTAACACACTCGGGAGCACTGCTCCCGCCTAGGATATAATTGAGGGAATGCCAAACACGGCAGGTCGTTAAAACTAGTTGGTAACTACGAGACATGTTGATAAGAAATATAAGTAATGGCAGAGTGAATAACATACAGTTTATCCCATTCACACTGCCAAAGACGAAGGATATATTTAAGAATATTTTGCCCAAAGTTTATTTATTTATTAATTTAATTAGTCTTTTACGCCATACTCAAGAATATGTCATTTATACGACGGCGAGCAGTATTATGGGGGGGAGGAAACCAGACAAAGCAAGGGGGAAATCCACGCTTATCGCCAGTTTGCTGTCAGACTTTTCCATCTACAGCTCGAGAGGAAGCCAGCATCAGCAGAGTTGAACTCACAGCGACCGCATTAGTGAGAGGCTTCTTGGTCATTACGTTCTGCTGACGCGTTTGTCGACGGAGCCACGGAGGTTCCTTGGCCCAAAGTAGGTATAAGGAATTTTAGCTTTGAAAATTGGTTTACTAAGGGCAACTTTGGCCTAACTTTCTACGACTGAGTTTCTATTAATACAAAAAATTTCTGGAATTAGTGGATTTTTCAAATTTATTATTCCCTATTGCCACAATGCAAGGTAGAGAATATATATATATATATATATATATATATATATATATATATATATATATATATATAATGATATCATTACATATCACTGCTTACCGGGAGTGTGGCGTCTGAAGTAAAGATTGATGAAGAAGTTGGGATACGAAGAAATGTGACACGCTGTTCAGAGACAGCCTCAGTAGCAACCCTTTCCCCATCCTTTCCCTCGTCATTACATGTATATAAATTTATAGTGTGGTTAATGACACGGGTCTATGTCCTTCAGCTAAGGCCAGCTTTTAAAACATGGCCCCCATTATGTAGATCGAACGAAGGCATCTTCTTGTAACATTTATTATATTTATTTTTGTACAATGGATGGAAAACACATTCGTAGGCAGGGTTTGTGGGGTGTGGGATGAGCACTGTAGCATGTTTTATTAAGAAGGCTCATTAATCTCTACGTATAAAGTTCTACTGGTGAGGTTTTAAAAGCACGTAGGCTGAGCATCAGACTTTGAAGGTGGACCGATTCCAACATTTTAAGATATGATTCCCTTGTCGAACAGTACATAATGGATCCCTAGTCTAACTTAGGCCTCGCCAGGGACAGACACAGATTTAATAAAACAGATCGGTCAACACCCTAATGCGGCTCTAGGCACGACTTTTATTCCCTGTATAAAAGTGCTTGAAGCTAGGTGTATAAAGGCTCTCGATAGGCAATTTTGCGATCGAATGTAACTCTTAAACATTTATTTCCTCCAACGTCTTTAACTGGTTCTCCACAAAATTCAGATCAGCTGGGTTTAAATGGAGATCCCGTGTATTACAGAAATGAATACCAACGGTTTTAGATCTAGAAAATGTAAAACCGTTGACAGCTGGCCATTTTTCCGTCCTGTTGAGACAAAGCTGCAGATCAGGCTCGGTGTTATTAATATTTTAGCATATAAGGAAATCACCAACCCTCTACGCCCGATGTAAGATATAGACAGGTTATTTATATTACTGTTAAATAGTGTTCTAAGGTTGTCATGTCGCCGAGGGTTGTAGTGGAGATGAGCTCCCACTACCTGTAACAATGCCTCACGTCTCAAATAGCCTCTGAAAGGCAGATTTCATCCCCTGGCCTTCACGTGGTAGACCCGACAGGAGAAAGGGGGAAGGCGGATCTGTTGCGTCTTAAAACCAGATGATACGGGCAGGTGGCGCTCGGCAGCTTTGGTCGGATACCCACCTAGAAGAAGGAAAACCCCAACATCTAACCTCTGCTGCATTGCGGCCATACTCATCTCTGAAAAAGGCTTCGGGAATAAACCCTGAGGAAAGAGTCGCAGTCCCTAAGGCGGTTCTCGTCGTTCGGGCAACTCTTGCGACGTTCCTGGTGCCAGCCTGTATCGACTTTTGCCGTTCCGCTGGATCCATCGGCAACGTGGAGAGGGGGACATGCTGCCTGGTCAACAACTGGTCCTCCATATACTTCTGCCTAGGCTTGCGCCCTTGGGAGGACACTTCAGATTCGCCTAACAGCGTAGAACCAACACGGGCACCAGGTGTTGTTTTCGTCGGTAGGAGGGACCTTCGGATCCCACTGGACAGCTACCGCCGGCCTCAAGCTGGGCAGTCCCCAGCCAATAAGATGCTGTTTTGCCAGAGTCTTTCTTCCCTATCGAGTGCATGGGCATTAGAGATTTCCCCTTCCACAAACAGACTTAAAACTCTGCAAGAGGCAAGAGAAAACAAAACGAAACACAAAGAGACCAGCTCTTAAAGTGAGATCTTGAAATCTCTGGACCATGGGAACTGGACTGGACGACAAGCTGCAGAACATCGGAGACCCCGAAAGACAGATTTTTTCAACAACGAGCTAAAGCGACTGATGTCCACTTAGCCGCTCTGCAGGAAACACGCCTTGCAAGCAGAGGCGCACGAAGAGAAAAAGACTACACCTTCTTCTTACAAGGGAAACACCTGAGGTACTCAGAGAATACGGCGTCGCTTTAGCAGTCAGGAACTCGTCTTCTGAAAATAGTCGAGTCAGGAGACAATGGAACTGAACGGATGCTGATTCTTCGCCTCCACACCTCGGATGGCCTAGTCACTCTTGTGAGCGCCCATGCGCAAACTCTGACTTCCGCACAAGGAGCAAAGGATGTATTTTATGGAAGCCTTGAAGCCATCATCAGGAAGACTCACAGTCAGAGCCAGCTTGTTCTTCTGGGAGATTTCAACGCCAGAGTGGGTCCGACACAACCTGTGCATCACTAATTCCTACTTCCAGACCAAGCCTCAATACAAGGTTTCGTGGAGACGTTCACGGTCGAGGCACTGGCACAGGTGGACTTCATCGTGGTCAGACCCACCTGCCTCAAGCATGTGCTCCTCACTCTATCATACCACAGTGCAGACTGCGACACGGATAATTCCTTGGTTTGTTGCAAAATAAGGTTAACACCGAAAAAGCTCTACCGATGCAAGCCAGAGGGAAAACCAAACCAAGCATAGACATCTCCAAGATGGATTTCCCAGAGGAAGTCGAACAGTTTCCTAGATTCTTTGAGGATTCTCTATCCACGCACCGGCCTGCGACCCTGCTCCTGCGACATGGGAACATCTCTGGGACACCATCCACAAAACGACCTTCATGTCTTTGGCAGAACTCTGAACAGACTCTGAAGAACGACGACTGGTTGGACTTCAAGTCCAGCGAAATGACTGTTATTGAAGCCAAAGGCGCTGTCCTTACAGAACACAAAGGATCAACTAGCGAGAGAATGCTTTAATTGTTGAGAGCTGCCGGGAGCAAAGCCCAAAAGACTGCCAGACGATGCGCTAATGAATACTGGCACCAACTGAGTGAAGACATTCAGAGCACAGCTGTTGTTGATAACATCAGGGGGATGTACGCTGACATCAAAAAGCCCTTGGCCGTTCCCAGACCAAAACACCACCCCTCAAATCCCCCAGTGGGGAAGCGATAACTGACAGAAGCAAGCAGAAAGAGAGATGAGTTGAATACTACTTCCAGCTCTATTCTAGGGAGAATATAGTTGTTGAACCAGCCCTTGACGCAAGTGAGTGCCTGTCAGTTTTGACTGAACTGGACTCCGAGCCAACTGTAGCAGAACTCAGCATTGCCATCGGCAGCTTATCCCAGGAAAATCCCCAGCCAATGATGGAATCCCACAGACCGTCTCAAGCACTGTAGGAGTCCACTTCTGATGTCCTTCCACGACGTCCTGTATAAGTGCTCGAGGGAGTTCTTCTGTCCCGCCTCCAAAAACAGGCTGAAGAAGTCTATCCTGAGTCCCAGAGTGGCTTCCGAGCAGAAAGATCCTATGTGGATAAGATCTTCTCCCTCCGTCAACTGCAGGAGAAATGCAGAGAACAACACAAGCGTGACTTTCGGTATGATCAGAAGGGATGGTCTCTTTCAACTACTGTTCAAGACTGGCTGCGCCTGAAAACGCCTCAGCGTGATCAGATCCTTTCACAAAGACATAAAGGCGACTGTTCAGTTTGATGACTTCCGAGCCTTTCAGTATCCCCAGAGGTGTAAAAGAAGTTTGCGTCCTGGTCCGACGCTCTTCGGGATCTTCTTCTTCCTGCTTTTAAAGCACGCATTTGGAGCGTCAACCGAGGGAATCTGTCTGCACACCAGATCTTCAACCCCGCGCGCTGACAGCCCGGACCAAAGTGCGCGAGGCCCTTATCAGAGACATGCTGTTTGTTGATGATTTTGAAGCCATAACACATGCTGAGTAACAACCTTGAACGGCCCATGGACCGCTTCCCCGGCCGTAGCCCCAACCCTTTCCCTGTCCTTTGACCCGTCAGTGTATATAAATTTATAATCTGTACAATTAACCTTAACTTCAGTGAAACTTTGCTGAATTATACGAGGATTTGTATCGGATTTCTTTCGTTAACGTAGATGAAATAGTAATTTAGGTTGTGGAAGAAGCCAGGGAAGAGACTCCGCAAAAGAAACCGGGACTATGTCCTTCAGCTTGATGTTAGCTTTCACAATATGGTCCCGAACACGAAGACCAAACGAAGGAATCCTGTTAAGACATTTATTATATTTATCTACGTGTGGTGGATTAAAAACACAGTCGTAGTTAGGGTTTGTTGGCTGGGGTTTAAGCTTTGTAACGTATTAAAGGCTGAGTTTTATATGTCTGTGTACCCGGTTTTGAAACAGAGAAAATATCTGTCCTTGGCGGCGGAAAATTGCCAGTTATCGAAGTATCACTAAGGAAGTCAAAGAATGTTTGAAGTGGATCAGATGGTAAATGGTTCAGCAAGGTATCGCAAACGTATCCGGGCCACAGACAGTATGATGTTAAATGCGGTCTTAGGTTTTTCAGTTGGAAAAGGACTGTTATAGTCTGCTAATTTCTTAAAGGAAAAAGGCAATTTAATTTTCTCCTTCTGGTTTTTAGTATGCTGAAACTATTATCATTTACGAAGATGCATAAGATGCTCAATATGGACAAGATCGCTCTTGCTCATTAGAATAACTGCTATGAAGCATATAATTTTAAGGGATATTTTATCTTTGTCAGATGTATAGGTGTTACCTGAAGATAAGGGGCAACTGGATTGAAAGATTGAACTGGCTGTGTTTTCCCCATAGAATTTACCTTCAGACCTGGACATTTCCACTATATAATTTTGTCTGAAGAAGTCATTATTGAGGGAAGCGTATGGGTGATTTATGTTTGGATCGGGGAGATCTACAAGTCGATCTCTCAAGAGCAGGTGATGTATCCGTCCTCGAAGGATCCAAACTTATGAAAAGTTTGGACAGGCTCCCTCGAGGCATTTGTTTCACGCTCCAAGGGGCTACTACGTTTATCCTTTGTATAATTCTGACTAGATTTTAACTTTTCACCAGGTGAGTTTTGTGCAATCAATGGGTTTACTGCAGTTTGATTTATTTGGAGAAGATTTCTGGTCAGATGAAGAAAGAGCAGGAGAATCATGTACAAAAGCAGGTTTTTAGTAAGATATACGTCGGTTTGTGATGATAGGCTGGTCGTGTTACTTACACGTTTTGTTATCAGTTTCTGTGGCTGCTCTGTGTCAGTGAGCCATGTAAGAGGATTTCTTAACGACATTGGCATATGGAGATCTTGTAAAGCCACCCGTGACAGAGGCCAGACGCTTGGCTTCTTGATATGATATATTATTTTCACATTTTAGAGTTATAATTTGTTTTCCTTTCTTGAACAAAGGTCAGTTCTGGGAAGAGGCCACGTGGCCTGCATTTCAAACATTTTATTGGTTTTGTGCAGTGGAATCTGTCGTGGCCTTCTTCCGCACATCTAAAGCACACCAGTTTATTGTGGAATTGACCCTTGCTACGGCCATGGTATGAGAAACACCGGGTCGGGTTAGGTATATACAGCTTCACCCCCACATTATAGGGCTCAAGAAATGTATATCTTGGGAGAGACTATTACGAGATGCGTATTTGTTTATATAGGCTTACTGTCTGTTTAAATTACAAAACGGGGGCCCTCCGTGGCTCAGTTGGTTATGGCTCCAGCGCAGCGCAATGACCGAGAATCCTCCAAACAATGCGGTCGCTGTGAGTTCAAGGTCAGCCAGCAACGTGTGGATAGTCGTGGGTTTCCCCCGGGCTCTGCCCGGTTTCTTCCCACCGTCGTGTAAGTGAAATATTCTTGAGTACGGCGTTAAACACCAGTGAAATGTATAAATAAATAAATTACAAAACATTTGACGTTTATTGCGCCCTGATCTTTCAGTCCCTCTGTTATGTCTTGTTCTGTCATATCATAGGTCCTGGTCTCCGTCATGGATTATGCCGCGAGAGCAGTTTAAGGTAACATGTGGGGTGACACAAACAGGCAGTTCTCTCATATGTTGAATATATTCAAATTTATTGAATATATTTATTATACTGTTTTCTAAAACACTCTATCCAAATTTTGCCAGACTTAATTTTTTTACTTGTTTTTCTGCCCCTGTGTTGCTTTGAAATGTTTTTTGAACATAAAAAGATCAACTTTCATGTTTACCTACTAATCGTTTTTATTGGATACCACTAGAAAAATTTTTTTCTCCCATTTTCTATCTACTGTTATCTAGGTTTTCCTTCCCTTACCCATAACTGTCGAAGACTGCGAAAGGGACGTAGAAAGGGAGTTAGGAGAGGACATAACAAAGCCATTTCATGATTCATAGCGCAGTGTCTCTTTCATTCCTGAGTCCCAGCTTCACGCATGACGAAACCCCTCCTGCGAGTAATCAGCAGGAAGAGACGAGAGGTCGACGCCATCCTCGATAAGACCGACTCATTCTTCATACTCTACCAGGCCGAAGTTAGAAACGGCCTACTCGATTGACCTTACAGCCACCGCCCATACATCCCAACATCTCACTAAAACATTAAACACGGCAAGCAGTCAATTTATACCATTGAGAGATATATGAACGTTGATATCCGGACTGGAGTGACCAGTCCTTTCATCGGAGCGGCCGTCCGACCGCTCGTCGTTGGAAAAATAAGGGCCGAATTAGAGTGTTGTGTGTGAGCTTCTCTCAACACCACCCAGCCATCAGCCACCAGGATCTCGTCTACCTCTACTACAGTTGCAACCCACCTCCAACACATCGCTCCTCGGTTGTCTCTCACACAGTGGCGGATCTATTATAGTGACCAGACCCACACCGGAAAGCTATACGTTATTTGCCCTTTACGACAAGCCTGCCTAAAGGGTTGAGGTCCTATTCTTTTCACACCGGAGGACCCAAAGGGGGCGTCTATAGAGAAGTAAGAGTCGAAGTTGGAAGTAAGGATCTCGCAAGACCATCCCACCATGAGCCTCCACGATTCCGGCCTCCCCGATCACGTGTCACAACCCACGGCTTGTGCGAGGGGAGGCTGTGGGACTAGTCTATTCAGAGGAACCACACGGCAGCACCCTAGGTTAGTCGTCTCGTAGGACAAACTTGTCTAGAGAACTGGGGTCGTATTGTTTTGACTCTCCGTAGCCCCACTGGGAGAGGGGGGATGGCAAGACAAAGTTTGTAAAACTCCTCACGTCTTATTACAATTACATTTTAAGAGATTTATTTGGGTCAACGGAAGTCAAATGAAGTGTTCTTCACAATTCAAATGATGTTGAGAGTGTCAGACCACATGCAGCTGAACTCTATAATTGCTCTATGTATAGGGACTACGCGAGTTATTCGTTGATGGCAATTCCGCATTGGGGAGCTTTCGCGTATGTCGGGAAGGAGGGTACACGTAGTACACACGTTCACAACGCCAAGGTGTCTTTTCCGCTCCTGTATAGGGATGACCTCTGGTGTAACCAGAATGGTAGCACAGCCCTTCGAGACTAAATTTGTTATTTTGAGAAATCAGTAGTACCGGTATCTAGCTATCACCGAAACGCCGCGACCTTTCTGTCCTTGTTAACAGTTCTGAGATTTGTCGGTGAGTGAAGGCGAGAGATGTCAGTCCAGTTCCTAATCTGACAGATTAGCTTTAACGCGGAAGTGCCATGAACGAACAACTCGCGCAGCCCCAATAGCCCAACATGCCTCCCCTGAAGCAGAGCTATAAAAAGCACATAAATTATATGTTGGCTGGATTTCAACCTGGAAATTCCCCCTGCACTGTTCTTGGGGTATGCATTCATATATGTATGCTGCTTAAAATGAAGAGTTAGACTCTGTAAATTATGGTATATCATGTAATTATATACACACTTTATCTTAATAGAAGAAAAAATGATATATCATAACTTTCTTTTATGGAATCGATATTATGCTTCTTGTTTGCCATGTTGGTCCCCATGAACTTGCAACATAGAACCGAAGAGTTGTTGTCGCTTAGGAAGTACTGGTGAAATGCCCAGCCTACAAACAATTCAAGTATTTATCACTAACTAGAAAACTGGTATTTACTTTCCTCAAAGAGCAATTCTCAAACGTGTTAGCTTGCACAACAGACAGTTGATGCATGAAATTGGGAAATTATGATAGATTTACTTTAGTGTGTTAATCATAAACAAAGGCCAGGAAATAGAATTATCTACATGCAAGAAATTTGAGCATTCATCATAGGATTCATTTCACCATATACTGTAGGCTCAAGTTTAATTTCACTTTTGTGTTGTGATGCGGAAAGCAAACTTTATTGATTGCAGTTGGTAATACAGTGAAACCCTAAAGATTTGGGCTGGGGTGACCCAAATTACTAGGGTCGGAGCAATTCTAGTTTAGCACAGGGCGACACTAATGGCTTGGGTGGGAAAAATAGTTTCGGTACGGCACCTTATTTTCGGGCTACCCTAAACATTTGGCTGGAAATGCGACTAGGTTTTTTCGAGTACGTCACATCTATACCCAAAATGTTCGGATCGAAACTGGCCAGGTTTTGAGGGGATCGAACCGATCCAATCCTTGTAACAGTGTCCTTTACCTGTTTCATCTCACCACTGGGCTATCATTTGAGGTAGGTTTGACACGGTTTTTAGCAGACACAAGCAGAAAAGCAGGCCATTTATTTCCTATTAGGTTCCCTTGGTGTAGTAGTTGGAGAGGAAGACATATTGAAAGCAGTATGACAAAGATTAATAGAAAACATAAATAATATTTAAGGATTCAACCCGCCATGCTTCCAGTTCGCTTCGAAGTGTGTACTTAGATCAGTTCTCTCTACGAGTAACTAGCAGAAACGCAGACTGGAATTCCATAGCCCCATAAAAGGTGTTTTTTTCGAACTCAAACAAATCATTTCTAAACCGCCCATATATCTCGACTGATCGCGGCTGGAATACAGATTGCTCATCTTATAGGAATAACGAGCCTTTGGCGTGAGGAAAAACTAACCAACCCTCAACCACCACGATCCCGTTCTTTTCTTTTACAGGGCGGTTCGATTGTTCATCGTATAACGTCGAAAACTATTAACTCCTTACTGGTTTGATTTATTTATTACACTGGTGTTTTACGCAGAACTCAAGAATATTTAACTTACACAACCGCGGCCAACATTATAGTGGAAGAAAGCGGACAGGCGGGTGAAACCACGACCATTCACACTTTGCTGGCAGACCTTCCCACGTACGGCCTTTCTGGTTAGAACAGGATATCACCACGACATGACAGATACTGCCAATGTGGTGGTAAGAAATAATAATTCATTAATCCGATTACGAGGTGCATCCAACGGCCAACAAACCACTGCTTGGTAGACTGATGTTTTTCCACAAACTTGCCTACAGCGCTGAGGTCTTACCAAACTCACCAGAAGACCAATGACATATTGGGTATATCAATAATGACAATGACATATCGTATTCTGCGTGCATTTTCTTGTCGGCATTTCCTCAGAAATACTCAACGGGTGACCGTCGTTAAAATTGGTTAGTGATTAGCTTGCAGTACATTGAATCGTGAGCCTCCCCCAATGCGGTCCTTGTGGGCTGAAGTCCAGATCTGCGAGCAAATTGCGGCTGATGATAGGTTCCCACAGGGCTGTACCGCTGCCCCCTTCCCCCTTCCCGCCAAAAACTTCACATTTCTTTTTCACTATTTGGTTTACCCTTTTTACACAAATAGAAAAATAGCGTACTGACTTGTCTTTCTAAATATAGTCGTCTCACTTTAGCTGTAATATTTCAATGAAAACGTTTGCTTACTATGTGTTTTAATGTAGACTGATACATTTGCCCACAGTATTTCAATAAAACGTTTGCATACTATCATTATGTATGCATATATACTGGGGTTTTATGTAGTATTCAACAAATGTGTATTTATACGATGACGATTAGCCCTTGGAATGTGTATATATAGTGTGTCTGTTTGTGGCAAGGCGAAATCCTGCCACCATTGCAACATCATGCTGATTACACAAGGCATGACACCCCTCACAGTCAAATTATACTGACATCGGGTCCACTGGTGCAGCTTTCCTGGTTCTAAGCTCTCAATACAGAGAACCAAGCAAGGCAGTAGCAAGTACCTTGGTATGACCCACGTTTGATTCCAGATCTCCCAATCCCGAACGAGACGCTCTAACTACCAGACCACGGGGGGGGGGGATTTAAAATTAAAACCTAACTGTACTTTCCATGTCGAGCTCCAGTGGGATTCCCGGGTGTGAAAAGAAGAGGACTCCAGTTCAGTAGGCCAGCTTTTCCTACGAGGAGACTAACCTAGATATCCTCCGTGTGGTCTCGGTGAATAGAATGGACCCACAGCCTCCCCCGCCTGTTTCCCGTGATTTGTGATCTGTGTCGCTGAAGGATGGGATTTTGGTGGTTGAGGCTTTGTCTGGTTCTTGGTGGTCTAGTAACCCGCAGACTCAACACGCCTTTTTGGCACTTATTCAAATAGACGGGAAGGCGGAAGGGCCGAGTCCAAGCAAACGGCTGATCACTTCAGCTCAGCACTGTGTTCCCCCACCGTCATAATATCAAGGTAATTTCCCCTATAAATCATTCTTTGTTCTACCCTTTAAGTATTGGTGGGGCTATGGTTGGGGTAGTGGCATCGGTTCAGTCATGTAGCCTGGTTCACTGGTTTCCGTTATTTGAGTATATCACTCGTGAAATTCCTGGTGCTGTCCCGCTTGGCTATCCTTGGGCCATCATCGCCCTTGATGGTGCTCCGTGGTCGGTGGGTTATGAATTTTCGTTTTTCTCTATGGATGCGTCTTCTCCTCTCGCCTTTTCAACTAATACGAAAGAAAAAAGCAAATGAACCGACACGCACACAACAGCAGATACTTGGGAAAATTCTTAGGTATTACATCTACGTGTGAAGATCTGCAAGCAAAGTACATCCTTTGGCGCTAATTTAGGCAATCAAGGGTTTGCAAAACATGCTGCACAAGTTAATAAACTTCATTCTCCGCCCCTGCCAGCAGGATTGCACGGTCGTTTATTACCTATGCAACACAACATCTCTTTTGGTGGTGTCTTACAGCAGAAGGCAGTTTACTGGCAATGTTTCTCTGAGAATTACATCAATAGTACATCAAAACTTTACAATGCTTCAGGATCCATTCTCTTCGTGGGATTCTAACCCACTCCCTTCATTTATCCAATCCCGTCATGGGATTCTAATCAGTTTCATTCATTTGTCACCGGGATCCAATGCCATGTTACAATGCATGTATACACAATGGATGTCGGCCAGACAATATCCTCTTTTACCTCGCCCTACCAAATCACTGATGGAAAATCCTTCATATTATTACTACCCTATAGCGGGTTTTGAGCATTAAAATCTCCAATAATTAGAAAAGTTTTGGGTAGTTCTTTTAAATCGTGCAACTGCGAAAGTAACAAAGACGAATGGGGAGGAATATAGACCGAACATAAAGTTATTGTTTCTGATAAAGAAACACGAACGGCCGCAACCTGAAGATCCACATTGAGGGCAACATGGCTGTGAGTAGCATTTTTATTCACGAAGATAGAGGAGCCGCCACCATTAAGACCTTATCAGGTCAAAAAGCCAAAATTAAACCCTGGTAAGATAACGACTGTCGCAAAGCCATTAAGAAAAGTAAAAAAGCGGGTCGCAGATTTAATCATTTTTGTAATGTTTATAATTTAAACCAGGTTCGTATATTTAGAGCTAAGGCTCGTCCATTAATTAAGTCCAAGAGACGATCTTTGTGGCGGAACTTTGTTTCAGGCATTACGCCCAAAGTACCCATGCGTAAGGTCTGGAATGTGGTTCAGAAGCTTAAGTGCGAATACAATAAGGCCAAAGCTCAGCTTTTAAAAGGTGGTGATACCTTCTTAACATCTCCGTCTGATATCACCAATAAACTAGCTGAAACAATATGTCAGAAAACTTCTGGTGAGAATTACACCCCTAAGTTTCAGCACCAGAAAAAAACAAATGGAGAAAATTAAATTGCCCCTTTCTTCTAATAACTTAGAAGATTATAAACGACCTTTTGCCATTGAGAAGCTTAAAGCTTCAATAAAAAAGACAGACGATACTGCGTGCCACCTGGATGATATTTATTAAAACAAAGAGGGTTCATTGTATGTAGATGATTTCCTTATATGCTTCCGTGCTAAGAATATGAATAACATCGAGGGGCAATTGCAGCTTTGTCTCAATAAGATCCGGAAAAAAGCAGTTTCCAATGGCTTTAGATTTTCTACGTCTAAAACAGTCGGTATGCATTTCTGTAATACACGAGAACTTTATCTATACTCCCGAGTTTAAGTTTTGTGGTGAGCCAGTGAAGATTTTTGGGGAAGGTATATTTTTAGGGGTTATGATTTGTAACAAATTATCTTTTATACTTCATGCAAAAATGAGTAAAGCTAAATGTACAAAGGCTCTTTATATAATTAAGGTCGTGTCTAGCACCGATTTGGATGGTGACCGATCAGTTTTACTTAATTTATGTCGTTCTCTGCTGAGGTCTAAATTGGACTAAGGTTGCATCATTTACGGTTCCCCCTGGGAATTCTATCTTAAAATGTTGGATCCGGTCCACCACCAAGGTTTGGGGCTCAGCCTTGGTGCTTTCAGAATTACAGCAGTGGAAAGTTTATACATGAAGGCTGATGAGCCTTTGGATTCCAGGCGTATAAAACTAAGCCTTCAATTTCCTACTAAGCTTAAAGCACATCCAACAAACCCTGCCCACGACTGTGTTTTAAACCCAACATATGTAGACAAATATATTAAATGTCCTCACAATACCCCTTCTTTCGGTGTTCGTGTACGGAACCATATTGTGGAAGCTAACATCGACCTTGAGGACAAAGCTCAGGCCTCTTTTCGGGACTCCCTGGTTTCTTCTATAACCTAAATTAATATTCCATCTACGTAAACATAACAAAGCAGATACGAATCCTCTGATAATTCAGGCTGTTTTTTCTGAAATTAAGGCTAATTATTCGATTATTTATTAATATATACTGATGGGTCGAATGACAAGGTTGAGTCCGCAGCCATCTTAGAACAGCGAATTACTTTTCTTCTGCCATCCTCATCTTCAGGTTTTTCTGCCGAGGCTTATGGTTATACTCCTGACTTTGTGATATGTTTTTTCTGGGTATGCCCAGAGGGCAGTGATATGCAGCATCTCGCTTTCTTGCCTCTTGGCAATTCGGAATAATAAGTTTAAAAGCGCGTTCATCCTTAAAATATTAACCATACATAGAAAGCAAATTAAACGAGGTAAAGATAATGTATTCTGTTCGATGCCAAGTCATATTGGTATCCATGGAAACATAGTCGTAGACAGGGAGGCGAAAGCTGGCCTTAATAAACCCATATCTAAGACTAAGATTCTTTATACTAATTTTAAATCTAATATTCTTAAATATATTCGTGGCCTTTGGCAGGATGAGTGTGACCTTCGGGTGGAGAACAAGCCGCATGCTCTTCATCCTTTCATTGGCTATAATTGTTTTACTCTTGGTATGTCTCCTAGAGATCAAGTAGCTTTAACAAGATGCCGTGTTGGGCATTCTCGTCTAACACACAATTTTATCCTGGATGGGAGCAGTGCTCCCGAGTGTTTTTGATTTGATGCGCATTAGGGCATCAAACATATCCTGCCTGACTGTGTAGATATTGCTCATATTCGGCAAAGATTTCATGCAGTTAACTGTATATTTGACTTGTTTAACAGCGTCGCTGGCGATGCTGTGATTAATTTTTTGAAGACTGTTTGCCTGTATAATAGAATATAGTTCATATATATTTTAATGTATAAGAGAAGAAATAATTGTGGTTTTCGACTTTTCACTCACATTTACCTTGTTTTAGCTTCTTTTAAGAATTTTTTGGTTTTCCTTTAAATTTTGAATGTTCATCACATCATGCCGAAAACTATTCCCAGCTTCCTGGTTTCAACCTATTGTCGTCAGGATATGGCTGAGATATTGCCGATGTGGCGTTAAGTCATAATCTTTCATTCATTTACTCCAGTGAGGAGCTTAAAGCTTCACTAACAAAGGCACACGATGTGCCGTGCGGCAGAAATGATATACAATATAACGTTCTGAACAATATAACGTTACTATCCGAGCCACTTGAGACTCTCTTGAATTTACTTAATAATATTTCGACACCTGGTAATTTCCCACCGTCCTGGGTGGAGGCGTGCATGATCGCGGGTAAGGATCATAATGATCCAAATAATTACAAATAATTACCGTCCCATAACTCTTGCTGGCTGCGTTTGTTAAAACTAGGCAGGGATGATAAATGATAAACTTGTTTTCAAGCTGAAACTCATAGGAAAGTAATTAAAAGAGGTAAAGACATTATACTCTGTTGGATACCAAGTCATGTTGTTATCCACAGTCGTAGACATGGAAGAGAAAGCTGCCCCACATAAACCTATATCTCGGGTCAAAATTCGTCGCGTTTATCAGTATAACGGGAACTTGCAGGTCCATAACAAACTGCAAGCTATTAACTCTGCCATTGTTTATAATATTTATACTCTTGGCATGCTTCGTTGAGACCAAGTAGTTTTAACGAGGTATCGTATTAGGCATTCTTGTCCAACACACAACTTCATCCTAGATTTGAGCAGTGTTGTCAGGTGTGTTGGATGTGATACGCAATACGGCATCAAACATATCTTGGTTGACTGTGTAGGCTTTGTCCATGTTCGGCATATGTCCATATTTGGATTATTCGGCAGCGTCGATGGCGATGCCGTAATTCATTTTCTGAAGGTCGTCGGCCTATGCCATTCGATATAGCCTTCAACATTATATTGACAATATTTAAGACTATATATGTAAAAAGATTTGTCGTTTATGACTTTTAGCTGACATTTATTTTTTTAACCGGTTTTTTTAAAAATGTCCATCTGTTTTGTTTGGTTTTAAGTGTTCACTACATCAAGTTGAGAATCATCGACAAATTTCTGGTTTGAACGTGTTCTCAGCAAGATACAGCGGAGAAATTGCCGATGTGAGGAAAAGCCCTAATAATTCCTCCATTTATTACTTCCAAAGCATTTGCTATTGCAAGGTATCGTTTGGCGACACCAAACAGATTCTTGAAGATGTACCCCAGAGAAGATTATATCGATTCCAAATACACCATAATTAGTCGGACGGCAGCTCTTTCACACGAAGTCGTACAAAAGCTATGGTTAAAGTGAAAGACAAAAATACAAGAAATCACAAATCATTACACTACAGATGATAGATATTTCGGATAGCAATTCCTGTTTATAAGAAGATAATAGGTGAGAAATGTCCATATATATGCAATGCTTCAACACCTGCGCATTTCAGACACCTTTCAGGACACAAAACAGTAGCCGGCTCCTAGATCATCCAGAACCAATTGATTAGAGATTCCCAAGGACTCACGGTAAGGGACACTTTCTGTAGTATATGTTTGGCTGTAAGTTTCTTGGCATTATGTAAGATGAGTCAGTTGGAAAAAGCTGACTTTCACACCCCGTCTCCTTTCACACTCCGACAAAATTACATTTATATTACAATTTTACTATTTACAAGGCACTGTTTGACAAGCGATAAGAAGCAATATTTTCATATTTTTTTTTAAATATGAAGCAAAAAGGCAGTGAATACAAGTGGTTACATCTTTAAAAATCTCATTCCCAAGGAATACCCATAAAGTGTTTAGAATAATCGAAAAGAAAAAGCGTACATAGTTTAATTACTTCATATGTGTGTAAACCCCCAGTGCCCACTTTGAACACTTTCCAAACAATGTGTTTTGTACGTAGGTAAGAGTTTAGCCCTTGTGAAGCCAGAATGTTAGCATGATTGTAAAATATAATTTAAGTTATTTATTAAATAGCCTGAGCCATGTGGGGTCATTATACATCAATTTTCAATTTTTTGTGTGCAAGACAAGACATTAATTCAAATTGTAGTAGATTTGTTTGTCATTTACATGTGGGATATGGTATTTATGGATATTCTTGTCTTGTAAATGCATGTTGTTTCTTTAACGGTTTAAATTCCACATCAAAGTTTCATACAATAGCATGTTCCAGGTACACATGTTGTTATGTTGTATGTGGTGACAATCCTCAATTTGCATATATTTTATAATTACATGTATGCACTTACTGTGTGCATGAGTGGACGAGACGCTGCTGACACATATGCCACATGAATTGTCTATGCAGGGACAACTAGAACTCTGCAACCACCTCCTTGTTGTAATCTTGGTATAATAGCATATATGTTTTGCAACCCTGGCCAATAATGTTGATGCTTGGTACAATAGCATATATGTTTTGCAATACTACCCATGTACAAATCGGCCATCTGTATTTGCTGCTGTTGCAATTGCTTACCAGTGCAAAGTTGAGTTGTTAAGTTGAGTGAAAAGATTGGGACCTCAGTTTGTCGTACAAGGCGACTAACCTAGGGGTCTCCCGTGTGGTTCCGGTGAACAGAATAGTTCCACTGCCTCCCTGGGCTTGTCCAGATGTCCAGATATCAATCTTCATATATCTTGCTATGGTAAAAATTGGCTACTTTCCGTGTTGGACGTTCTGAGTGAGATGTTCCGATGTCTGGGCAGTGGCTGTAGCGTCAATCGAGTGGGCGGTGTCTACCTCGACATGCTCGAGTATAAGCGAAAATCTACCTGATTGAAGATGGCGTGGAACTCTCGTCTCTTTCTGCTGGTTGCTCGTAGGAGGGCTTTCGTCAAACATGTAGTGGCACTTCGGGGCGGGTGAGAGATAGGGCGCTATGAATAAGAAAACCTGTTCGTTATGTCTTATTCTAATTCCCTTTCTTCAAAGGTTTCTGTGTCCTTATCGGAACCTTCAACGGTTGTGGGTGAAAAAAAAAGAAAAAAAAAAGACAACAAAAAAACCAGATACCATTACATATAGGATAGGAAAATAAGTATTTCTCATTATTTTTAGTAATATCGCCTAACAACGAAACTGAAGGTCGGATGAAACTAAATCCTTTAGTGTAAAAAAAAAGACATTGGCGAGATACGCAGGAAGCCTCAAACAGTTAAAGGAAATGAAGTGTGGAAATATTTTGCTTGAGCTTTGTCGAAAACAATACATAAATTTATTGAAAATGGAAACATTTGGAGAGCAGGCTGTTTCCTTGACAGGGATCAAGACCTCAACGGCATGGCAGAACAAAAAATAACGGAGGAACTGAATGATCAGCGCGTATTAAATGTCAAGCGTTTTGTGATTAAAAGAGATGGTTGTCTTATAAAAACTAGACCCATCTCTTGACATTTAATAAACCATTACTTCACACCTCCATATTTATTGGGCTCTATAGTGTGCGGGTTGAGTTATTTATACCTAACCCGACCCGGTGTTTCTCCTGTCAGAGGTCTGGCAATGGCAGGGGGTCAAGGTCGTAATAAACTGGTCTGTGTTAGATGTGCGGAAGAGGGTCAGGAGGGCTTCGACTGCTCAAACCCGATAAAATGTTTCAATTGCAGCGGAACCCACATGGCCCTTTCCAAGGACTGTCCTGTCTTCAAGAAGGAAAAAGAAATAACTCTTAAATTCAAAATAATATATCGTATCAAGAATCGAAACGTCTGGTCTCTGCCACACATGGCTTTACTAAATCTACATATTCACGAAATCACCCGTTTCAGTAGGGGTTCAAACACCATTGGCTTAGCCAATTGGTATAGAGCAGCCACAGAACTGTTCATGACACCCTTGGATGATACGGTCAGTTCATCGATACAAACTGACATCAATCTTATTGAAAAACCTCCTACATTATCTCTTTCTCCTTCTTTTTTTTTGTCTGACCACAAACATGTGCAAATAAATCGAAATGCTATAATCCCGTTGAATATTCAAAGAAAGCAGCGATGGCTTAGTGTAAATTTGATAAAAATCATAAAAGGGATAAACCTAGTGGCCCCTTGGAGCGTCTTTCTAAGGCCACAAGGGAACCTATCCAAACTTTTAACAGGTTTGGATCGTTGGAGGGTTTTGGTTTCTCAACACCCGGTGTAGGCGTGATGGATATATCACCTGCACCTGTCAGATCTCCTAGTAGATCTGATCAAAGGGTAGTCCCCGGTCCAAACATAAGTCGCCCATACGTCTTCCTTCATGATTTCTTCCTTCGATAAAATTATACAGTGGAATTGTCGAAGTCTTAAGGTTAATTTTATTGAAACAAGACAACTACTTCAATCATTAAATCCAATTGCCCTTTGTCTTCAGGAAACTCGCCTGAAGACATCTGACGAAGAAAAAAATACCTCTTAAAATTTATACCTTTTACAGGACTTATTCTCGTGAGGAGGGGTGAGCTGGTGGCGGTTCCGCTATCTTCGAGAATAATTTTATTATTCACAGTCCTGTTGTCCTCGATATGGAGGTTCAGCCTGCGACAGTCCATATTTCCTTATCGGAAACAATCACGTGATGTTAAGTTTGTGTTCCTCATCCTTGTTTGTCACGTTCGCAGTTGCATAATGTAAAAGAACAACTGCCAACCCCTTTCTTAATTATTTGAGATTTTAATGCCCATAACCCCCTATCGGGTAATAATAATATGAATGATAAGGGCAAAACAGTAGAAGATTTTTTTTTATCGAAACATGAACTATGTTATTTCAATGATGGATCTAACACCTATTTACATCCAGGTAATGGCTCATATTCTGTTATCGATCTCACTATCGCAGATCCATCACTTCTCCCGGATTTTTCGTGGAAGGTGAATGGCGGTCTTTGTGGTAGTGACCATTTCCCTATTATCCCAGAGTATCTCACTTCTAATTCCTTAGAACGTGTAGCCAGGTGGAAGTTCAATAAAGCAGACTGGATGGCATTTGAGATGTTCTGTGACGCTGACATCACTCCAGAGAATCTCAATGCTTCAGATGATATTTTCATAAAATGTAATGAACTTTTATCATCATCAGCTGATAGAACCATCAAGAAAACCTCGCCAAATCCAAAATTAAACTCTGTCTGAAAACGACTGTCGCAAAGCCATTAAGAACCGTAAAAAGGCGGAGCGCAGATTTAATCATTGCTCTAATAATAATAATTTAAACAAGTGTTGTTCATTTAGAGCCAAATCGTGTGGATTAATTAAGTCTATGACACGATCTTGATGGTGGAAGGTTGTTTCAGACATTACGTCAAACACACATATGCGTAAGGTCTGGAATAAGGTTCACAAGTTTAAGCGCAAAAACAGTCAAAGTTCAGTATTTAAAAGGCAAAGTTCAGTATTTAAAAGATGGTGATAAGTTATTAAATTCACCACGTTTATAAAGTCAATAAAATAGCTGAAACAATATCTCAGAAATCGTCATCTGAAAAATTATTCCCTGAATTTCAGCATATTAAAAACCAAAGGGAGAAAATTAAATTGCCATTTTCTTCCAAGATTTTAGAAGAATATAAATCATTCTTTGATTGAAGAGCTTAAAACTTCTGGAAAAAAGGGACACGATTCTGCGTGTGGCCCGGATAATGTATATTATAAGCTTCTAAACCATTTAGCATCTGAGCCACTGGAGACCTCTTGGATTTACTTGATGATATTTGGATAATGGAATTTTTTCCCAGTGGTAGAGGAGACGTACATCATCTCGGTCACTAACACACGAAAGGGTCGTACAGATCCAAATAATTACTGTCCCATAGCTCTTACTAAATGCATTTGTAAATCTATGGAAGGCGTGATTAACGATAGACTTGTTAGGTTCGAGACAAACAATCTATTGTCTAATATATAGTGTGGTTTTCGTCAAGGTTGACCTACTTTAGATCACCGTGTTCGATTTGAAACCTTCATTCGTGATAGTTTTATTACTAATGAACATGTGGTGTCGACCTTGAAAAGGCTTAAGAGATCACATGGAAATATGGTAATTTAACAGACCTTTCAGGTATAGGATTAATGGATCGCTTACATCTGTTTATATCTCAGTGTTTATCTGATCGTCACTTTAAGACACGGGAGAGGTGCACTCTTTCTGACTCATCAGCAGGAGATGGGTGTAAGCGTGGGCAGTGTTCCTTCACTGACACTGTTCAGCATAAAAACTGATAACTTGGCTGACATTCTAACATCTGGCACAGAAGGTTCATTATATGTAGATGATTCCTTGTATGCTATTGTGTTAAAAATATGAATAACATCGAGCGGCAACTGCAGCTTTTTCTCGATAAAATCGAGAAATGGGCAGTTGCCATTGGTATTACATTTTCTCCTCCTAAAACCGTCTGCATGCATTTCTGTAATAAATGAAAACTTCATCCAGACCCTGAGCTTAAAATTTTATGGAGAACAAATTAAAATTGTTGGAGAATATAATTTTTTAGAGTTATATTTGATTTTATTTATCTTTATGCCTCATATAAAAAAGCGTAAAGCTAATGTACAGAGGGTTTCGATATATTTAAGGTAGCGTCTATCACCGATTCCGATGATAACCGATCAGTCTTACGTAATTCATATCGTTCTCTGTTGCGGTCTAAATTGCACTAAGGATCCATCATTGACGGTTCCGTTTGGGAATCATAGTTTAAAATGTTGGTTCCGGCCCATCACCAAGGTTTGAGGCTTTAGAACTTCACCAGCAGAGTTTATACGTAGAGGCTAATTAGCCTTCCGTGCATCACAGACGTATACAACTGAGCCTTCAGTATACTACTTTCTTCTAGGTATGCCCAGAAAGCTGAAATATGCAGTGACTCTCTTGCTTGCCTTTGGCAATTGGGAATAAGAAATTTTAAAAACCGTTGATGCTTACAATATTAGCCATACATAGAAAACAAATTAAACAAGGTAAAAGTATTATATTCTGTTGGATACCAGGTCATATTGGTATCCATGGAAACACAGTCGCAGACAGGGAAGCGACAGCTGCCCTCAATAAACCCATATCTAAGTGATGCACAATAGGGCATCAAACATGTTCTTGTTGACTGTGTAAACTTTGCTCATATTCCGAAAAGATTCTACACAGTCAACTCTATATTTGACTAATTTGACCGCGTCGTTGGCGATGCTGTCATTGTTTACTTAAAATATGTAGGATAATATCATAAGATGTAATTCATGTTACATTATACATACATGTTTCTAATTAATATATACACATAAGAATTTTAAACATTATTGTGGTTTTCAAGTTTTAACGGAGGTTTAGTTGTTTAACCTAATTTTAATCACGTCTGTCTTTTCAATTTGTTTGGCATGTTCACAATTTCTTCCTAAAAGCCATATACCGATTCATGGTTTAAGACATGTTCTCGCGAAGATATGCCTGAAAAATTGTCGATGTTGCGTAAAGCCTGAATAATTCATTCATTAATTCAATATACTACTAAGCTGAAAGCACACCCAAGAAACCCTGTCTATAACTGTGTTTTCAATCCATTATATGTAGACAACTATAGTTAATGTCCTAACAATATCTCTTCTTTCGTTGTTCGTGTACGGGAACATGCTGTGGAAGCCGCCATCCAGTCTGACGAGATAGCTCCGGTATCTTTTCCGGACCCCCCTCCCTGCCTTCTTCCACAACCTAAATTGATATTTGATCTACGTAAACATAACACAGCTAATGCGAAGCCTCTGATAATTCAGCTTTTTTTTCCATCCTCGTGTTCAACATTCTCTGTCGAGGCAGGTTATACACCTGGTCCTATCATGTGTTTCTTCTGGGGATGCCCAGAAAGCTGTAATCTGCAGTGACTTATCCTGCATTTTGGCAATCGACAACAATAAGGTTAAAACCCCATTAATTCTTGAAATATTAGGCATACATAGGAAATTGGTTACAAGAGATAAAGATGTTATATTCTGTTGGATACCAAGTCATATTGAAACACAGTCGTATACATTGAGGCGAAAGCTGCCATACATAAACCCACACCTAAGATTAAAATTCCTTATACTGATTTTAAATCTAATATCCTTAAACATATTCGTCGTCTTTGGCAAGATGAATGGGACCTG